>PVJS01054051.1:0-13094 GCA_004027185.1 Glis glis
AGCAGACCCCACTCCCACCTCCGCCAGGGCAATCTGCACTGTGTCAGACCCCGTGAGTCCCTGTGGCCGCGCTGGGTGGTCTCCCCCTGGGGAAGCTCGCTGACTTACGGTCTCGTTGAGCGCTGCTCTTATTCTCAGGGGTGGGGGATGGGCTCAGCCGCTGCCGCAGGTTCTGGTCAGGACTCCGGATCCTGGGGACGCTGCCGAGTGTGAATCGAACTGCTGCTCGCTTTTGTCGCTGCTGCTCCGCAGTGCTGGTTTTAGAAGAGCTCCCTGGCTTTGTTGATGGTCTGCAAAAGCCGCAACGCCAGTAGCCGTTGGCGCGGTTTGACCAAGATGGCGCCGCTGCCGCTTCTGCCGATGCAGCAGTTCGGGTCCGTGTCGCGCGTGGAGCGAGTCGCTGCTCAGCTTCTCTGCTACTATTCTGCTGCTGTTGGGTTCACAGCAGGTCGCTGGCGTCTCCGTTGGTCTTGTGTAGAAGCCACAAGGCTGGTGGCCGCCGGTAAAGTCCTGCCGAGGTGGCGCCGCTGCAGCTGCTTCAGCCGCTGTCGCCGTTGCCGTTTGGTCTCTCCAGTGTGGAGGAGCCGCTGCTCGCTTTCGTCTCTGCTGACCTGCAGCTGCTGATCTTCCCGCGAGTCCCTGGCTTCTCCGCCGGCGGCGCGTGGAAGCCGCAATTATTTTTTATTTTGAAACAGGGCCTCACTAAGTTGCAGAGGACCTCACTAAGTAGCTGAGGCTGGCTGCGAACCTGTGATCCTCCTGTCTCAGCCTCCCAAGTACTGGGATTACAAGCATGCACCACCACACCCAGCTTAATAAATACTTATTAAACAACTATTACAGGCTAGGCCCTATTCAAAGCTGAAAATATAGTAGTAAAGGAGATAGGGAAAATCTCAACCTCCTGGTGCTAACAGTCTAGGGATAAGGCATTATAGCAAATGGGTTAAAAACTCATGAAAAACATCTGATAGTAAAAGAGCTATGCACACTGCTTAATTAAGAGGGGTACTATGATAAGGCAATAAAGCCGAGCACCCCCCATGATGAAAAATGTTAAAGCACACATTCCATTATCCATCAGCGAGATGTGATCACACCGCGTGTAGCCTCTGGAAAACTCCACTGTACACTTGGAGGAGAATGAGAATAAAAAGGTTAAGAATGACTTAGTATTTTTATGAACATAATTTTGTTCTGATTAACCCTCCTGCAAAGACTTTGGGGATCCCTGGCATCCCCAGACCCTACTTTGGGAACCACTGTGGTGGGGAACAGCTTGCCAGGGTGGCTAGAGAGGGTCTCTCTGAGAATATGACACTTAACCAGCATCTGCATGAGGAACAAGAACAGCAGTGTGAATGGCAAAGAAGGCACCATCTGATGTAAAGGCACAGAGAGAGGGAAAGCCCGCAGGAGGGATGCACAATCTGTCGGAGGAATAGAAAGAAGACCGTGTGTCATTTCAAATAGGACAATCTCTGTAGAATTTTAAAAGGAATTTGACTTTATGCAGTCAGAATTATAGACTGAAAGATCTCAATCCCTCTAGAATGATATGCCTCTTATTTGATAATAGAGAAAGAAAAGCAACAATATCACTGTTGTTCAATGAGCAAGTGAACAGTACACAGTGATAAACATGAAGTTGATGTGACTCCTGGTTTGCTTACATTTAAGAACTCAATGCCTGTTATGGTTTGGATGTAGACTGTGTCCTGGAAGAGCTCATGTATTGGCCATGCAAAATGTCCAGAGGTGAAATAATTAAGTCATGAAGGTTCTAATCTCATCAGTGGGTAAATCCATTGATGGATTAATAATTTGAATGGATTTGTTGAGTGGTAAGGTAGGCAGGCAGGGTGTGGCTAAAGGAAATAGGTCCCTGGGGGCTGTGGCCTTGGGGACTTTATAGGTCCCTTGCCCCCTCCCATTGCTTTCTCTGCTTTCAGCCTCCATGATGTGAGAGCAGGGTCCTGCCACACACCCTGCCATCCCCACAGCCATTTAGGCTTCGGAATCGGCCCTACGGGCTGAAACCTCTGAAACCATGAGCCCCCATTAATCTATCCCGCTCTAAGTGTTGTGTGGCAGGTACTTAGATCACAGCGTTGAGGACGCTGACTGAAAGGATGTCCAAGCACAAATGTTCATATCAACATTTTGCATTCATTTTCTGTAGTTACTTTGTTAGCTTTTAAAGTTAGGAAACGGCAGGAAAATTCCCCTTCTTTTGTCTTAGCAATTTAGTAGAACATATCTCAATCCAGTTTCTCTTTTTCAGACAGAACAAAATGTAGGTAGAGCCAGGCTGCTGACAAACCCCTCTATTCATGAGGCCAAACTTACCTATATCACTCTCAATATCCACTCCAGCAATTAAAATAAATAAAATACTGCTACCTCAATGTTCTGTCAGATTTCATTCTGTTCTCTAATGCAAGGTTCTCACTCAAACACTAAATACAAGGATGTAAATGAGATCACCAAAATAGAGCACCAGTCTGCTTTGGTGCTTGAGTTCTACTAAGCAGAAACACTATAACAAAAAGCACAGTTAACTAAAAGACCACTGGAGTCATGGAATACTGAAAAGCACCCAAAATTCCAGCCATTGCTCTTGTAACCAAATAAGCAAAGGGACCAACCTTAGAGTTTCAGCATAGATGGATTTTAACTAATTTGTGAAATGTTTCTCAAATCCACAGCTCTTGTTAAATATATATTCAGCTCTGTAAAGCTGGAATCTCCAAGGAGAAGCCTGGGAATTCCTCTACTTAATAACTGCTCTACTTGATTTTGATCAAGCAAGATTAATTCACTGACTTAGCCCTTTCAAACCTGCAGTCCTTACCTGCTGTTGTAAAACTACCTAGCCATCAGGAGTCTCAATAGTGTGGAACTTCCCCAGATTCACCAAGAATCACCCGAGTGCTTGACTAAGTACAGATTCTCAGGCCCAACCCTACCAGCTGGATTCAGATTTTCAGGGAAGAACCTGGGAGTATGTATTTAATGATGCTCTGTCACTCTTACCAACAAGCAAGTGGTAGAAACCCTGAGACTAATTATACTTCCATCAAAAAGTAAATGTCTTTGAAGCTGAATATAAATCATTTTGTAATTTTGGACTTTCCAAGTATAGTTCTACTTAAATTACATGTCAAATGGAGACATTCTATGCTTCCATTTATATAAAGCACAAAACAAGGAAAACTAATGTGTGCTGTTAAAAATTCAGAGAGTGGTTAGCGGTAAGGGCTTAGTAGGTGGTGGGGATGTAGGGCTTTCTCGGGGCTGAGCATTTCGTTAGCTGGCACTGGTGTCACAGGTGTGTTCAGTTTGCAAAATAATCACTATATTTACAATATATATTACATATATACTATAAATATCATATACATATGCATCAATAAAAATGTTTCTCAGAAAGATCTAAAGGTAGAAATATTATAAAGGTATATTGAAAAGTAAGAAAAAATATAAATGCCTAGAATGTCTCTATTAGACCAGCATTTTTATAAATATTAAAGATACACAACTCAAATATATATGGACTTCGGATTATGTGCCTCACCCCTCTAAGCCTGAGAGTCCCCTATGAAGATAAGGTCTTCCTGAAGCTCAAATTGGAAATCATTTTAAGTATTTTAAAAAAAAACACATTCACAAATTTGAACCCAGAAGCAAAATCTCTACCTCTGAATTTGGGCACCAGATGGCCAGACACAGCTTATTTGTCTTCAGTTATCAAAAATATTGGTGCCCAACAATTGACTGGACTACTTTTCTCTATTCTTCTCAAAAACAAAGTTGTTAAGTTTATTTTTAAGTTTCCAAATTAAAATAATGACGATGAATTTCTTGAAATACAGAAAGATAAAAATCTTAAAGCCATACAATTATTAAGATTTTTGGCTATTGCCTTTTAAAAATAAATATGATTCTTACATGACATAAATAAATATAATGAATAATTTTATATCTTGCTTTTTAAACTTATTGCATAATATAATTTGATTTTTGAGTTATGCTTTGTTTTATTTTCTGCACCTCTGCTCCAACTATAAGTGTTACAAAGACAGGGCAGGAGTTTATGCTTATTTTGCTCACTAATATTTCAATATCTTTTATTGATTGAATTTTGAACATATCATATACATCTTTTCAGATTGCTGTAGTCTTTCAGCTATTCCTTCAAACTGATTCTATTCATCACCCTTGAGAGTAACCTTGAGGAAATCTCCTACTCAATGATCTATATTTCATGTATCACAATACCATCTTATCTTTAAGACTTCTCAGCTCAGAAACTGGTTGAAAACTCAAATGCCTATGAGCTTAGAGAGCTGAATAAGTTTAGCCTGTGGAGCATAAGATAGGGTTGCATGATGGAGTGGAGGGTCTATGGAAAACTTGCGGTGCATCTCCTAGCATCTCCAGAGGGGGCAGCAGCCAGTCTTCTCTACCTAAATGATGTCCATGCAAGAAAATGGAGCCCAGGGCATGCTAGGTCATCTGATTTTTCATGAGAAGGTGGAAATTTGAAATTTTACCCATATGCTCCTCATCTTCACTGTTGCCAACTAAATCAAATTTTAATGAAACACTGTGCAGATCTACCCACTCAGCCAAACAAAATTAATCTAAGGTTACAATGAAATGTCACTGCAAACCCATTAGAATGGCTATTATTTCAAAAACAGGAATTAACAGTATTGTTGAGGATGTGAAGAAATTAAAGTCCTTGTGCTCTGCTGGTGGGATGTAAAATGACACCAGCACTTTAGAAAACAACACAACAGTTCCTCAAAAAATCAAATATAGAATTAGCATATAATCCAGCAATTTCACTACTGGATATATACTCAAGAGAATTGAAAGCAGGGTCTAGAAGAGATATTTGTGCACCCATTGTGTGCATTATTCAAAATACCTGAAAAGTAGAAGAAGCAACCCAAGTGTCCACTGACAGATGAATAGATAAGAAAGTGTGGTATATACATACAATGAGATATTATTCAATCTGAACAAGGAATAAAATTCTGGCAGATGCTGCATGGTTGAACCTTGAAGATATTATGCTAAGTGAAATAAGCCAGTCACAAAAGGACAGATATTATATGATTTCATTTAAATCGGGTTGTCAGATTCAAAGACACAAAGTGAAATAATGGTTACCAGGGACCAAAGGCAGGGAGAAACAGGGAGTCCATGTTTAATGGGTATGGAGTTTCAATGTGGGAAAAGATTTTGGAGATAGATGGTGGTGACGGTTGCACAACAATGTGAATGTTCTTAATGCCACTGAATTGAACTAGAATGGTTAAAATAATAAATTTTATGTTATATATACTTTAGCACCAAATAAAAAAATAAAATCCAAGGAGACCCACCTCTAGTCTGAGGCTTCTCTTCCTGCTCTGTGTGGAGCAAGTTGGTTTTCGATCTGCATATGTGATTGCAATACTTGGATCTTTTGTTTTGGAATTCACTATGTGGAATAGGCTCCCCCAGAAGCAAATTTATCACTAGAGAGAAAACAAACACTAGACCAGGATGTTGGAGAAGAAATTTAAATGCTGAGTCAATCTGAGTTGTTTACCATTCAACATTTAAGAACCTCTAAGCCCTGTTAGTCTAAGAGTATATTTGAGAACATACAGTCTTTTAGAACCATTTGCCTTCCAAATTCCATTTCTGTAATGACCAATGATTCTATGTGACACCCTAGGCAAGACGCCTAACTCCTCTGTGGTTCTTCATTATTAAAATAGACACTAGTACTTGCAAACAAAGTTAACAGAAATGTGCTTTAGATTCTTGAATTAATATTAGTGTATAACTAGAAAAATGAATTATTACTATAGCTAATATGTATTCTTCACAAGGCTAATCATTCTTATAGTCATTTCATGCTGTGAAAGACTCTCAACAGGGTATGAACTGAAAAGGCAATAAAATAATAAGTAATACAGTGTGTGTGTGTGTGTGTGTGTGTGTGTGTGTGTGTGTGATGTACTGGTGTTGAACCCAGGGACACTACCACTGAGCTACACCCCCAGCCCTTTTTATTTTTTATTTTGAAACAAATTCTCTCTAACAAGGTCTGGCTTTTTTTCTTTCTTTTTTTTTAATTATGGGAAGGTAAAGGTACCAAACAGTTAAAATTTCAGGTGTTTTTTTTTCTAATGATTCAAATGAAAACTCCAAAGTTAATATTCCCATATACAGTGTCTTCATGTTGATGAACAGAGACAAATGAAAATTAGTTTGGTTCAAAATGGCAAATTCTGTCTCCAGTTTTATTTTACTTAAAAAGTAAAATAAAATAAAAATATAAAATCTGACAGACTGTGACAAATGTGAACAGTCTCTTTTTTTGTTGTTCATCTTGCGTCCCCTCCATGTCCCTCAGAAAGTCATAATGTTCACTGTCAGCAAGAAAATGCTTTACAGCTTTAGCAAATCAAATGCTTTTTATTGGAGACAGTCTCTGGGGAGATATGGAGCTAAGTAAAAGATTAGATGGAATTTAATTTTTAATCCGGAACTGTATTCTTAACAGGAGTCCTTTAAATAGCAGATGCCAGTGTTCATTATTAATGTGAGTGTTAAAGAAACCCAAAGCATGTCGCCTCCCCTAAGAGCTCTGCTAATTCTCTGGCAAAAAGGCTCTAAGGGAAACTTGCCGGTTTTCATGGGTGACCATGGAGCATTTGCTAAATTCCAAGGGTTGAGGAAGTTACAAATTTCTATATTCTGTAGTGGCAGAGGAGCTACAGAGAGGAAAGAAGAGAACAAATTATCTGGCTTTTATTTCCTTTTTAATCTATGATTGATTTAAATAGTTTAATATACAGATGTAAATAGAATATTTCTTTTCAGACCTTCATTTAGTTTAGAGACTCTAAATCAAGAGGGAAAGATGACCTCTGATTGAAAAGGCAAGAAATATTAATAAAGGGTTTGGTTTGTTTGTTTAAGTAGGGATTTGAAATACATCTAAAACAGAATAAAATTCAAGTACTTTAAGTGAGGTAGGGAGATTAAATGACTTCATGTTTAGAATAAAAAATGTGGTCCTGAACGTGTTAATAGATTTGTTTACATATTCTTAGAAAGGAAAAAGAAAAAGAAAAGAATCGGCAAATAAACTCCCCTCTCTTTCCACTCCCAACCTGGGAACAGTATTAGGTTGAATCTTATATATTACCATTTACTAGGTCAAACATAATTGATATCGGTAATTCCAAATGGGTCAACCTTCACATTGCTTTTTCAATTCATAAACATTCTATTTGAGTTAAGATGTTTCCCACACTGTAGATAGATGGCCAGGTGTTCCCTTTGTATGAGGATTATGATGTCAATGGAAGGTTTAAGGCTATGGGTCTGGTGGAGAGCCTCATGTGCCTTTGGAAAAACACATACGGAGATGTACGTCCAGTTAAAAGAATGTACCTCGGTCTTGCTTTGCTGATAAACAACTCAACACAGTAATGTAGGGATAAGTGAAAAGTCAAGTGGTGTATCAAGCTACAAGATGGTTCTCTATGTTTCTTTTCAAATGCCTTTCGGAACATTCTGGCCTATTGTGTGCCAGGCCCAGAGCAGCAGCCCTGCCAGGGCGCAGTCTCGCCCTCTCTCACTTGTGTCTCAGTGAATCTCAGAGAATGTGCTTTTACTCACAGCATATTGAAGGGAAGCGTCAAGCCCTCGTTTTATTGTGAAATGTAATTTGCACACTAGTGTTTATGCTGGCAGAATGCAACCGTGTGCTGTTCAACAGAGTCCTCTGTGAAGAATGCTATGGATGAGATTCCAGGCCCTCACACAAGGATGCTTTCGGTTGCTAGTGATTTATTTTGCTGATCTTTTCAATTTGTCAACAGTGTGAGAATAGACTCCAAATCTTCAGAATTCTAAAACCAATCCCATGGCTAAAATTAGAACTCCTGAATTTGTGCAAAGTGCCTTTAATCTCGAGGGGCCTGGAAAATAAAAGGAATCCAGTAGCATTAGGAGGTATGTACAGAGATCGTCCTATCTCATCATTTATGGTCCCTGCTTCTTGAAATGAGAATAGCCTGGTCACTTATTTATTCCTCTAATTCTGCCACTGGGGTGGAGATCTAAGTCACTCTTAATTTGTTTTATTTTAGCAACATATAATCTGGCTAATTTTCTCCTTAAGAATTAAGTTCCAAGTCAAATGGTTTCCTTTAAGGCTAGATCTATGTTATGTCCAAACATCCAGATAAATTGGGGAAGAGAAAAGAAATCGATCAAATATCTGGGTGTTTCATCTTATGGAGCACAATATCCAAGCAAGTGGAAGCGCTGCATGAATCAGAAGCTTTAATCTGCGTGCTAATGGACCTATTATTTGCATTTCATTCTCCTTGGGGGAAAAAAGTCCTGTGTCAATCTTTCTAATTTTGAGTGCAATATGCATATCTGTTGATATTTAAAGAAAAGAACTGCATGCATACAGGTATTCACACCCCTGAGCTGCATAATTTATTTCTATTTCAAAATAGAAAGGTATCTGCTAAATGACTCATACAAGATATTTCCAAATACTCATTTGATAAAGTGATTAATACCCCGCAAATGTCTGTTCAAGGCTTTTAATAAGCTGATGGGTTTTGCTAAACATTAAATGACAAGAGGAGTCCAAAAGTTCAAATTGCATAAAATTCAGAGATGCTTTTTTTCTTTTGGGGGGGGGGTGTGGTACTGAGGATTGAACCCAGGGGCAATTTATCTCCAAACTACACCCACCCTCAGCCCTATTTTATTTTTTATTTTGAAATAGAGTCTTGCTAAGTAGGTGAGGGCCTTGCTAAGTAGCTGAGCCTGGCTTAGAATCTGTGATCCTCCTGTCTCAGCCTCCCAAGTACTGGGATTATAGGCATGTGTTACCAAACCCAGCTCAGAATCCCGTTATTCTAAGAGAATAACTGGGCAACCTTCCCACATAGCCAGGCCAGAGATGGAGGGGTCTGGCTGCATTAGTCATCACTGTTCTGGTCCCAGCTATGATTTGATGCCACTAACCTGGCAGCAATTGTCTAATCTGGCTTAGATATCAATGTGAACAATTCTGGCTACCTTGGCTTCCTGGGGCGTCCAGAACTCCAGCATTCTCAGAATCCTCCCATTGGCCTCATTTGTATGATTGGGGAGATAGGGCAAGAAAAATACTGGTGATGAAAGGCTTTCCTTTTTCCCGCCATTGCCCTAAACTGAGTTGGCTGCTCTATCCACCCCCATTTGAGAATGCCAGCTGGGTAGAGAATGAACGCCAACCACTGGTTGCATCATGTCCTGATTCACATGATCACAGGATTTTGCTCAATTATTCTTACTGATATCTTTTTTTTTTTTTTTTGCAGTACTGGGGATTGAACCCAGGGGCATTGTATGTCCGAACTATCCCCCAAGCCCTATTTTATTCTTTATTTTGAAACAGGGTCTCACTAAGTTGTGGAGGGCCTCACAAGTTGCTGAGGCTGGCCGTGAACCTTCAATCCTCCTGTCTCAGCCTCCCAAGTACTGGGATTACAAGCGTGTGCCACCACACCCGGTTTATCTATCATTTTGACAGTTTTTAAGGACTAGGAGCACTGGGCTTGTACTCACAAGTATATTCTGACCATGTCAGTTTTTTGTAAACCAACAATCATTAAACACCTAGTTTTAGAAAAGTAGCTAATGTATTCATTGCTTACATTGGTTACTTCATATAATTCTTCAACCTTATGAGGTAGGTAGAATTGCCAAATTCATTTCCTGGGATTGCCATAACAAAGTTCCGTAAGCTTCAGACAACAGAAACTTACTGTTGCACAGTTCTGGGGCCAGATGTCCCAAGTCAAGGTAACAGCAAGGCTATGCTCCCCCTGAAACCAACAGGAGATTCCCTCTTGCCTCTTCCTAGCCCAGGTGTTCCTCGGGTTGCAGAGGCACCCACTCCAATCTTCCTTCCCAATCTAGCATCTTCTCATGGCATTGTTGCTGTTGTCTCTGTCTTCACATGATCATTTTCTTATAAGGATACCAACCATATCTGATTAGTAACAAGCCTCCTCCAGTATGACTCATCTTAATCAATTATATCTGCAAATACCCTATTTCCAAATAAGGAAAGTTATGAGGAACTGAGGATTTTAGGAAATTACGGGCAAAATGAATGGAAGTATAGAATTCTATTAACAAATATCAGGTGCTAAAACAAAAAGATATCATGAATGAGTGAAAGGATGATTTAATTACTATTATCAGGATTACTGGGTACTATCCATATATGGAGAGACATGAGGGAGGCTAGCAAAAATACAAGCAAAGGGGGAATTGAGAATTGACTGCATCTTGCAAGTTGTCCCTGGTCCCCCAAGGTCACTTCAACACATGATGGGTGCCTTATGGGCTTGAGGGGTTTGAACACAACTCTCACAAATCAGTGGCTGCCCACCAAATGATGTGGGCTCAGTTGGTAGCTTCTAGAAAGTCAGGCTAAAAATCAGAATAGAAACACTAAGAAGACATGGCAGATGGACAATATGGAGACACATTCTGCAACTTAAGCCCAGGCACATACTAAAAATAACCAACAACCCTACCCCCCAAAAAAGCAAAATAACTATGTAGCTATGATATGTCATCTAAAATGTCACGTTCCATCCAAAAATTGATAGCATGTTTGGGAGGGCAAAAGGAAGAAGAGGTAGATTAAAGGTAAAACAAGAACCATCCAGTCTGAAGAAGCAAGGTATACAAACAGTATCAGAGATCTTTGGAACAGTATCAAACATCCCAACAGATGTATAATAAATGTGTCATAAAGAAAAAGTCCAAAAATATATTTGAAGAAATAATAGCTGAAGCCGGGCGTGGTGGCGCACGCTTGTAATCCCAGTACTTGGGAGGCAGAGACCAGAGGATCAGGGTTCGCAGCCAGCCTCAGCTACTTAGTGAGGCCCTCCGCAACTTCACGAGACCCAGTTTCAAAATAAAGGATAAAAAATAGGGCCGGGGGTGTAGCGTGGAGGTAGAACGCCTCTGGGTTCAGTCCCCGGTACCGCAAAAAAAAAAAAAAAGAAATAATAGCTGAGAACTAACTCAATTTGCTGAAAATTTTTAACCTACATACCCCAGAAGCTAAATTAATGTCAAGAAAGATAAACACAGATGAGCTGGAGGATCCAACATGACGACCAAGAGAGATACCATGCTACAATCTCTCTGAGACTTGGATCTCAATCACCGTGAAAGAAACTTCTCCATAGGAGAAGAAAAGCAACAAAAACTTGAAGTAAACAACGAAGGGTTTGAAACATGACAGAATCAAAGCCAGAAGACAAGGCAGAGGGAAGTAAAAAGCTCCAAGCGCCTTACCTAAGGGATGGCCAAGCACCATCTTGGCCGGACCGCACCAGCCGCTCCGGCATTGCGGCTTCCACACGCCGCCGGCAGAGAAGCCAGAGACCTGGTGTAAGTTCAACTGCAGGTCAGCAAAGACGAAAGCAAGCAGCGGCTCCTCCATACTCGAGAGACCAAATGGCAGCGGCGACAGCAGCTGCAGCGGCACCATCTTGGCAGGACTTTGCCGGTGGCTACCAGCATTGTGGCTCCTGCACAAGTCCAGCGGAGATGCCAGCGATCTGTTGTGAACCCAGCAGCTGCAGAATAGCAGCAGTGAAGGCGAGCAGCGACTCGTTCCACGTGCGACACAGACCTGAACTGCTGCGTTGGCAGAAGTGGCAGCGGCGCCATCTTGATCAGACCACGCCGACAGCAACCAGCATTGCAGCTTCTGCAGGCCACCAACAAGGAAGCCAGGGAGCTCTTCTAAAACCAGCACTGCAGAGCATCAGTGATGGGTGCGTGCAGCAGTTCAATCCATACTTGGCAGAGTCCCCAGGGCCCAGAGGCCTGACCAGAGCCTGCAGCAGTGAATGAGCCCCCCTCCCCAGAGATTAAGAGCAGTGTACAACGAGACCATAAGTCAACGAGCCTCCCCAGTGGAGACCACCCAGCGCGGCCACTCGTGGGGTCTGGGACACTGCAGATTGTCCCGGCAGATGTGGGAGGGGAGTCTGCTGTGGGACGAGGTAGATGCATGGATAAGCAGACAGTCCCTGGCGACATTTGAGTGGGACAGACTTGCAGCCCATGGGTCGCAGCACCCCTGTAGAGTCCCCAGGGAGGACCACAGGACATACAGCTGTGGTACCTGAGGAAAATTGGACCAAACCAGCCCTCTGTGGAAAACGTGGAGTTCCGTGTTTGCACAGAATTGGGGCAAGGTGACACCCGCGGCTTCTGTAGGCAAAGAGAGACACAAGCCCAGGGCCTCCTGCTGGTGACACCTGCCATAGGTGTAGATAGAGAGAGACATAGGGACAGCCCAAGTAGAGACCACGGAGACCCATGCTTGCAGTGAGAAGGGCAATAACAGCACTGGTCACTTGCACAGGCAGTGAGAGGCACCAGGCAAGGGTCCCAATCACTGAAGGAGACCAAGAACTGGGCCTGCAAATGGACATTATACCAAGCAAGTGAGAATAACCATTCAGGAAAGGCTATTCACCTTCAAGACTCACCTAGTAGCAACTATCTACCTCCAGGATAAGAAACCATAAAGGGAGAGGGATTCGACATAGGAAACCTACAGAGTGAGAGAGAGAGATACTAAAAGCAACAAAGGTATAAACATAAGAAACCTGAAATCATGAAAAGGAAGAATAGCAAAGAAACAATGAGCCCCCACAATCCCACAACAACAGAACCCGCCAACTCAGAAGTGCAAAGATTGCCAGAAGGACAATTCAGAACGTCAATAGAAGAAATGATACAGGATTTCCAAAAATAATTCAGAGAGAGCCTGATAGAAATGAAGGATCAAATAAGCAGGAATCAAAAAGAAGCTCTGAAGGAAGTGAAGGATGCAATAATTGAAATGAAGGCATCAATACAGACCATCAACAATAGACTAGACCACATGGAAAACAGAATCTCACTCTTAGAAGATGACCTCTCCAAAAATGAACACATAGTATATAAATTAGAAAAAACAATTCGACAGC
>PVJS01054052.1:0-13093 GCA_004027185.1 Glis glis
CAAAAAAAAAAAAAAAAAAAAAAAATAAATAAATAAATAAATAAAGATCAAAAGGAGGAGGGAGGGAGAATAGCCTTTTTTAACATATTGCAAAGTTTTCATTATATCTCTGGTTTTCTCTTAATTCATATTAATGGCAGGAAACAAATGCATGGATACAAAAGAAATTTGAGTTTTATTTAGTATATTTGCATTGCTTAACTTGCACATCTGAGTGTGCCACCACACGCTCTACTCCCCTGAACTGAAAAGAGCCAGTCCCTGAAGATCTGGAAGGAGGGCTGGGCTTCCTCAGCATCCTGTCCTCTCTGTACTCCAGGACAAAGTCATCATCCCCTCTTACCCTGATCCTGCCTTAGGTTACAGTTCTGCTTTTAATATTTCTCTACAACATAGAAATCGAAGCTTTACTTAATAGTTGTTGACTTTGTCCAGTGTTGGGATGCCTGGAATAAAAGAAAAATGATATGTCATAGCAACAAATTAATGAACAGTTGCTATGTGCATGGGCCATATGTTAATGAAATCCGAAAGTAGTTCTTCGTTTCCATTTGGATGATTGGTCATTCCTTTGATCTAAACCAACAATGAAAATAAAAACTGATTCACATTCCCAGAACCCAAATTCTAGGGCATTTTCTAAAATAAATGAGTATGTGATTTTCAGGTCTCTGTGTTTTATTCCTGCTAGTCCAGGATTTCAGGCACCAGCTGTCCTCATTGTTCCTTTGCTTCGGCATTCCTCTGCAGCCTACAGGCAGAGGCAGTGACAGGACTGAAAGGGTTTACCCAAGGAGTTTGGTTAGGAAATTAGGGGACACCAAGAGCTGCACTGAGATGGGATCTACCTGGGAAAGAGAAGAAAGTGAGAATTCTCCAAGTCTCCGAGACCTGGCCCCTGCTCTTCCTACAGCCTCTTTCCCACCCCCTTCCCTTCCCTCCATTCACCAGTGTCAGAAGCCACCTGTACGCCCAGGCTAGCCCTCTGCTGTGGGTTCTCTCTATGCCCAGCTTCTTCCTCTCACCTCTCCCCACTAATGCTTACCCTTCAAGAATCAACTCAGATTGCTCTTCCCTGTAACGTGGGACTGTGTATCCTGGCTTTAGATGCTCAGAGAAATCTTCTCACATTTATCTTGACATTTACTGTATTCAATTATTATTACTTATGCTTGGGCCTTTCTCTCCCATTACACTGTAAAGTCTGAGAACAGAGTGATTTATTACTAGAACCATGCTTGTAACTCAATGCTATGCTTAGTCCTTGGAAAATAGTATGTTGTAAAGGTGCATTCGAACTAAAATTAAGATGTGCATTTTCATGTACTAGAAAGGGAATTTATTGGTCATGAGAATAATTGACTTTATTCTTTATTTAAATTACTGCATATGTCTTGAGGTTTTAAGTGGTTCTCCAGAAATAAATATATCTAAGAGTCTGACCATATCTCAAGAGTCACTACATATACATTTGTGTGCATATGACTCTTAGTCTAGCTCTTTTGTAAGGCATTTCTTACATTGGAGGTGTAGCTAAGTGGTAGAGTTGTTTTTTTAAGTATTTCTTCAAGATAAGCCATTAGGCAATAAATTTTGAAGTTCATGCCTTTTACCTCTCCCATATTTGTTTAACACAATTTTTTGAGATTCTTGAGTATAGATTAAATAAGATGTGCAATGAGTTTTAATGCCTTAGAAAATAGATTTGCAAATTAGATAAAATAGTGTAAAATAAACATAATAAAGGAATCCTAGTGAATGGAGAAAGGATTTAAAGAAGGTTTAAGTGTATAATTAATTAATGAATCTTTGAAATTTACCTCTGCCCAAATAGAATTTTGTATGTATTATGAGCATCTAAAATTCCATGGAATCTACATTAGTCAGCTTTCTGTTATGATTACAAAATACCTGAGGTAGTCAACTTAAAAACAGGAATGGTTTATTCCGGCTCACAGTTTTGGAGGCTTTAGTCCATGATGAGTTGGCCATGTTGCTTGGGCCTGTGCTGAGGTAGGGCATCATGGCAGGAGCATTTGGCAAAGGAAACCACTCACCTCGTGAAAGCTGGGAAGGGAATAGAGGAAGGGGAAGGGCTGGGCCCCAGTATCCCCTTCATAGGCATACCCCCAATGATATAAGACCACCCCCTCTCCCCAACCTATTAAGGTTTCTGCCACCTCCCAATAATGTTAAGCTGGGAACTAATCCTTTAACACATGGGCCTTTGGGGACATTCAAGATCCAAACTGTAACAAAATCTCAGGCTGAAGTTAATGAAAATGTTGAAGGATTTGTGTGGGAAAAGGGACTTTGCTTTATGTTCTTCTTGGAATGGTTGTACATCTCTATATAGCACCAATACATTCTAAAATATTTGTCTATTCATTAACAATGAGCCCACAATAATTTCTTTCTGACTTAATTCAACACTAATTTTCAGTTTGGAGATAAGAATAAAAACCTAAAAACAGTTGTCAAAGGAAACAATGCTCAGTTCTACAGTACCCAGTGTGGACTATTGGTGGAGGTGCCATTATGAAATAGTTGTCTTTTTTGTTTCTATTTTTGGAAAGGTGAAAGCTGGATTTCATCTTACCCGTAACTCTCCAATGTCCTCTCTTCCTCAGTGGTATTGGAAGGAACTGGCCCTGGGCCTCGGGAGGCAGCAGTATTCTGGCAGAATTTGGAACCCTCCATTTGGAGTTCATGCACTTGAGCCACTTATCAGGAAACCCCATCTTTGCTAAAAAGGTGAGATTCTCCAGTACACCCTGCATTGCAAAGCAGAATTTATGAGAAGCAATATCCTTTCCTGGGAGATTTAGTCATTCCAGATGTGGAAAATAACAAGTAAGGTACATATGGCTCTTAAATTTGGTAACATGCAGTGTTTCATTTAACCAATATGGAAACCCACAGTCTTTCCGTGGTACCATCTAACATAGAAGGACAGGGCTTGGCTTCCACATTTGTTCTCTATACCCTCAATTATTTCATCAGTCTGAACTTTTTTCCTCATCTAAAAAGAAGTATTATATGGACTATATGAACCAAGTATGTGAAAAACTTAAAGTGTTATACAAATGTGAGGTAGAAACTGAATTGATTTCTAGTTTTCAGGAAGCAAACCCATAGACATTTGGACAAATTCATACTCGCCCCACAACTCTGTCCTTACTTTCACCCCACTTTTCAGGTTCCCTTTCCAGCAAAATTCCTTGAAGGAGTTTTCCCTATCTGTTGTTTTCTCTTCTTGTTTCCCACTCTCTTGAACCCTGTCCAGTTGGGCTGGACACACTTGTCACAGTGACCAGTGAGCACACATTACCAAAGCCATTCGCCCATCCTTACCTCATCTTCCCTGCCCTCTCAGCATCTCACATGGTTAATCAGATCCTTCCTCATGAGACACTGCACTTGGCTGCAGGCATTAAAGACTTTCCTGGTTTGCCTCCCTCCTTGCTGGGTGTTCTTTCTTAGCTTCCTTTGTTGACTCCTTCTCATCACTATAGCCTATAAACATTGGAATATACCAGGACTCAGACCTGGGTCTCCTTTTTATATTCCTTCCTACATTGTCTCATCCAATCTCATGATTTCATATATATTGACTCCAAATGTATAATTCCATTTTCAACCTGCCCCCTGAACTACAGACTGTACATCCAATGTTTACTGAATATCTCCACTAAGAGTTCTAATAGACAAGTTTCACTTGAAATCCCCAGTCACAGATTCAGCCCCTAGACCTACATCTACTCCAGTCTTCACGGTCTTGGTAAATAGTACCTCAGTTTGTCTAATAGCTCAGGCCAAAGATGTCAAGGTTTCCCTGGTTCTTTTTGTAAACCCCAGGTCTAATCCATCAGGAAATCCTTCAGCTCTGTCTGGTCACCTTTACTGCCACCTTGGTCCAGAGCCCATCATTTCTCACCCAGACTCTGCAGTGGCCACCCAACTACTGCTTCCTCTGTGTCCCCTCAGTCACACCAGTCCTATAAAAACTCAAGTCTTCACTAACACTCAGAGTGGAATAAGCCCCTGTTGTTGCCTGTGAGGCCTGCATGCCTAGCACTCCGGCTCACTCTCCTCAGCTTGTGTGTTCTCCCCTTTGCCCCCTCCCCTCCAGTCTCAGGGGCCTTCCAACCCACTCTTCTCAGAGCTTTCGTATTCCTTCCTCCCTCTGCTCAAATGTTCTTCCTCCAGATTTCTCCATGACCTGTTCCCTCACTTCTTTAAAATTCTGCTCCAACACATCGAACTTCCGAGACCACCTGGACTGGCCCCACTCAGCTTCTGTAGCTCACCTCACTCTCCTCCTGTTACCCTCTGTCCTCGCTCAGGATTCCATAACAGAACGCACAATCTGAATTGCTTTAAACAGAATTTATTTCTCACAGTTCTGGAGGCCGAGGAGTCCAAGATCAAGATGTGGTCCCCAAGGTCTCTTGACTTGGAGGTGGCCAGTAGCCCACCATATGCTCATATGACCTCTTGTTTGTTGGAGGAGGGGCTCTCTTTAGTCTTATAAGGGCACTAGTTCCCTCATGAAGGTTCTGCCCCCAGACCTAACCACCTTCCAAAGGCCCCATCTCCAGACACCATCACATTGAGGGTTAGAGCTTTGACATATTAATTTGGAGAGGGGCTCTATTCATTCCATAGCACCCTCTTTTATTTTTTTTTCACAGCATTTATCTTCTCTTGACATACTATTTTTAGTTGTTTATTGTCGGTGTCATCCCACTTAAAATGCAAAATTCCTTTGTTTACTCACTGGTATATCCTTAGTTCCTAGTATAGGTAGATATGGTAGATAATCAACCAATGTGCCTGTATTCACTTCTGTTATTTTTCTAACAATAATAAGCTGACAGCAACTATCTTTGTTCTAACTTTACATTATTTAAATCAACTTATTTTTTTCTAAAGTGGCATAATATAATCAAGAAAGAATGAATGGCATGAAACTTTTTTCTTAGACTGTCATAGTGACATTTCATTTTCTATTATAGGTAATGAACATTCGAACAGTCCTGAACAAACTGGAAAAACCAGAAGGCCTTTATCCTAACTATCTAAACCCCAGTAGTGGACAGTGGGGTCAACGTAAGTCAAAAGATTAGCATTCCTTGAGCTCTTTGTGATACCCAGCACTATGCTAGGAGCAGAAAGAGGGAGAACAGAAAGAGCACACATCTTGTTGCAGGATGTTTAGAAAAGGGGAGTGGTTCCTTTAATAAACAGGTTTCTATCATAAGACAGATTGTGTTATCAAGAAACCGGAAGTTTATTTTCTATGTATAACTGTGAGTATGACCACATATAAACACATTTGAAGATATTAATCAGAAAGGGAAATCTGGTCATTGTGGTGTGGGATGTCAGACTGTATAAGCTGTTCAGGTGGTTAGAAGGAAAATGTATTCCTCTGTGCTAATGGCAATGAGCATTTTCCACTGAGCAGCTAGCTCATGCCACTTCATCGCATTTTCTCTGTTTCTGCAGAGTTGGGAAATGGAGGTGCGAACAGGGTGCTTTCTCTACTTAATTTTAAACCAGATAAAGATTTCTTGCAAGTAGAGTTACCCTTACTGTAGGAATAAGTATCGCACGAGGACTTTTGATGCCAAAGTCCTCACTTCAGACTCTTCAGATAATTTTGAACAAGGTAATAGAGATTCGGAATAGGTGTAAGAAATGTTCTCAAGCTAATTGGAAAAATAGTGGTGGATTAAGTAGCAAGTGAAGAATACCTTGTGACATGCCTAGATGCCTGGGGAAGATGTCCACAGTGCCTTGAAATTTTACTCTAATTTTGGGGTTTTGTTTTTATATTTAAATATAATATTCTTAGATGATTATGCCTCACTGTTCCTCTAGAAGTGCTTTTCTTAAAGAGTAATTTAGTGGGAAAAAGCATGCTAAAATCCATGTGTGTATGTTGGTAACAACTATGGGAGGCCTAGCTATTGAAACCTTACTGGAAGTCTTCAAGACTCTTCAGGGGGTCCACAAGGTCAAAAATACTCTGACAGTAATACTGAGACTTTCTGCCTTCACTGTACTGACATCTGCATTTACACTGCAAAAGCAATAGTGGGTAAAACTGCTGAGTGAGAATCAAGGCAGATGCCAGGTGGTGCTAATACCCATTGTATGTACTCTTCACCAGTTTTTAAAAAAAAGGTTGGTATCATTTATGAATGTTCTTAATAAAGCAATAAAACAATTACTAACTCTAGTAAATGTCAACCCTGAGTCCATGTCATTTTAATGTTTCATGTGTACTGTACACATGAAACACTTCTGCTACATAATGAAAAATAATAGTTGCATATAGGAAAAGCTCTCATGTGACTGAGTTGCAAGATTATTATTGATTATTATTATTGATTGTTGTTACTGAGATTATTATGATTATCACTTCATGATTCACCGTTTTTACTTGAAAGAACAACTAAAAACAAATTGGTTATTCAGACTTGGGCAATCAGTAGACATGTTCTCAAAAATGAACCTGTCACTTCAAGGAAAAGTACAGGCGTTTGAACCAATGATGATAAAATTCAAGTTTCTAAATAAAAATTAGAATTTGGAAAAACTTGTATATGCCCCCATGAGCTTGCTACCAGTAGTGTTCTGATAAGATTGGCAGTGATATTAACAAATGTGGTTTCTTCATATTGTGTAATGAAATGTGTCAACACTTGGAGGATCTGCATAACTCAGAGAACCAATATTTTCCAGACGACCAGTGCATGCTATTACAAAATCATGCATGGGGAAAAGATCCACTCAAAGTGCAAGATAGACTAATAGATTTAATGTAACAGAATACAAAAATTCATTGATATAATTCCTGATTCTACACTGTAACTAACCTTTTAAAAATCTTTAACCTTTTAAAAAAAACACTTCTCAAGTTTTGTTATAATATCAAAAAATCTACAATCATATGAAAAGACTATTAAAATACTATTCCTTTTTTCAACTGTAAAACTGAGGCTGACTTTTTTATATATTTTAGGCAAAACAGCATATAGCAATGGATTGAAATTATTGCAGATATAAGAACCCAGCTGTTTTCTAGAAAAGCAAACCTTAAGGAGATTGGCAAAAATGTAAAATAGTGTCAGTCTCCCCAATAAATTTTTTTGTTTTGTAAAATATAACATTTTAATAGCTGGGCGTGGTGGCGCATGCTTGTAATCCCAGTACTTGTGAGGCTGAGACTGGAGGATCCCAGTTCGTGGCCAGCCTCGGCTACTTAGTGAGGCCCTCTGCAACTTAGTGAGACCCTGTTTCAAAATAAAGAATAAAAAAATAGGGCTGAGGGTATAGCCTGGAGGTAGCATGCCCCTGGGTTCAGTCCCCAGTACTGCCAAAAAATAAAAATAAAATAAAATAAAAAATGACATTTTAATGAGAAATATATATTTATTAGCATAATGGGTATATACTTTTTTATACTTTTATTGGTACAATGTAATTATACATCATAGTGGGATTCAAAGTGATACAAAAATACATACACACATCACTTGGTTGTATTTCTCTCCATATACCTCCCTGTCCCCTTTCCTCCCTCCCCACACATTAGTGAGATTGGTAATGAAATCTTCTTGTATGGACATAACCTTATTTGAACTGTTCCCTTCCCAAATCCTAGTTTTTCCCCTCCCTGCCTCCCTTCCCCTCTCCCTATACTTGTTATTTTTAATCAACAAAAACAGCTTTAAATTGTTTTAATTTTCCAGTATGGTAAATACTGGTAGATATTATTCACATAAATTCTTCAGATTACTCATTTGTTTTTAAGAGCATAGGGAGTGCTTAGGCTAAAAAGATTACAGGCCACTAGAGTATTAAGATATAAAATGATTAGATATAGTTATCTAAATAGGCAACTGTTAGAATCCTTCTCATCACATATTTCAAAAGTTGAAGAAAAGTCTCTTTGATTCAGTTTTCTTTCTTTAGTTTAGGACATACAAGTCACTAAAAAGGAACAAAAAGAGCCAGTTGTGTTGGAACATCCTGACTTCACCTTCTGGGCTATTCAGATACTATATATTTGGCCATATTTCCCCATACAAAGAGTCCTTTATATTTGGATTACTTGTTGGCCAATTTTCTGATGGAAAAACAAAATGGATGAGTCTCACATCCTCCTCCCCCATCCTCCCTCCTGTATTCCAGCCATAAAGAAGACACACTTTTTAATTCTTTAATCAAGGCCACTTGTCCATATCCAGGTCTTTGCTGTGCTGTTTTCCTAACCCTTTACCTTTTCAGCCCTTCTACCTCTGCTTCCTCTACCAAGGCCCAGCTCAATTGCCATTTCTTCCAGAAGCCTTCTTCTGCAAGGCCCTGGTTGGAGTTTGTTAGCACCCCTCCTCCTCTACTTCTTCCTCTCCTGCCCCAGCCCTCTGCATGTTTTCCTGTCACAATCCTTTTCTTGGTGATTCACAGACGTGCCCATCCTCTAGGAATCCCAAGCTTTGGAGGGTGGTAACCCTGTCTTAGTTACATTTGTGAATCTGGCACACAGTATCTTGCACCTAGTGGATGTCATCTTGTACCTCGTGGATGTTTACTTACTTGAATTTTGTAAATACGCAGATGCTTCATATCTGATCTTTCAGCCTCTGCTTTGGTAGTGGTTCTGTTTATTGTATCAGTTGGCCCTTCTCCTCAGTTGTGGCTCAGAGGCAGAATCCCCTCCTGGCCACTGATAACAAATAGGTTTTGTAACCATTGATACTAGACATGGGACCCCATGTCTGTACACAGAACAGCTATCATACTTTGATTTATATAACAAGTGTGTGTATGTCACTAGTACTGAGAGATTGCTTGAAAAGAGAAATTGAGATTCAATGAACTTTACGAAATTAAGAAGTAGAGATGTTGACTATTTCAATCCTTCTTTGCCTTGCTCCCTTGCTCTTTTTGCTCTCTTCTCTTCCTTTCTCTCTCTCTCTCTCCCCCCCTCCTCCCTAGTATTAGGAATCCCTTTATGGGATCTTTTCCTATCCAGAACAGTAACTTAGCCCTTTAGAGAAGAACATAATATTTGAGTGTCTACAGTACACATTACCTTTAGGACAGTTAGGCATTAAAAATACCATATATGTTCTAAGAAACAGTGGTCTTTCCTTCTGAAAAATCGGGCCTCTTCTTTCCTACTTCCACTAAGATGTTTACACAGGACTCTGTTGCCAACACCAGCAGTCATCCAGACCTAGGGGAAGTTTAATGAATGCTATGCTAAATTATCAAAAAGACATGTTTCCCCTTTATCTTTATATTTTGATTTTTTTCCCAAAGGTGACATTTTTGTAGGCAGAAAATCAAAAAATTAACTATCACTTACTGAAATGAATTAAAACAAATGTATTCTTACACAACCCTTTTTTAAAAAACTCTCCAAATGCCCAAACTTGCCTTTTCCACCCATTACAGAATCATGACCCAAGGGGGAAAAATACCCAGCTGCTTCTGGCTGCTGGTTCTCAACTCTGAAGGACACCACTGGATCTTGGGCATCACTCCTTATTACTTTATTTAATCCTTGCTATGTTGACAGTAACCGGATAGCGACGTGCTTTACCATGCATCACTCGCGTTTGTCTCGTACAATCATGTTTATAACAACAGGGCTTATTATTGACGAGGTAGTGCTTAGTCTGTTTAGTTTGTAAATGTCAGAGGTTTCTTTGGTGATTTATTTAGGAAACTATAAAGGTCACTTCAAACACTGCTATTTTAAGTATTGGGCTTACAACTTTTAAAACACAATTTTCTATTAAGATTAATTAATATAACTGTGGACTTTCTGCAATAAGGAAATTACATATTTCGATACTTAAAAATATGGCTATTATAGCTTAAATAAGTATAGTCCTTATAAAGGTTGACTTAGAATTATTTTGCTGTGCTCATCAGTTATTGTGTGCAAGATGCTTCCCAGGGCCTGGTGTGGACTAGGAAAACATAATGGGCCTGGTCTCTGCTCTCTGGCATCATGATCTTATGAGGGAGATGGAAAATAATTCTGCCACATTATGAAATGGCAAATGTGGTACATGTGTGCCACATTTGTGACAGGGAACCTAATTGGGGTGGGGATGGGGGTCAGGGAAGGCTTCTTTGAGGAAATACCATTTGATCCCAAATACAAAGTATGTACATTTCAGGCAAAGAGAACATGTCCTATAGAAATTCTGAAGTAGGGTGTGTGTGTGTGTGTGTGTGTGTGTGTGTGTGTGTGTGTGTGTGTTTGAGGCTCTGAAGTAGGGTGTGTGTGTGTGTGTGTGTGTGTGTGTGTGTGTGTGTTTGAAGCTCTGAAGTAGGGTGTGTGTGTGTTTTGAGAGAGAGAGAGAGTAGGGATTGAACCCAGGGGCATTCTACCCCTGAGCCTATACCCCTAGAACTTTTTATTTTTTTATTTTTGAAACAGTCTCTCCAAATTGCTAAGGCTAATCATAAACCTGTGATCCTCCTGTCTCAGCCTCCCAAGTACTGGGATTACAGGTGTGTGCCATCATGCCCAGCTGGCTTGATAGCAGTGATGGAAATGTTTGGAGTCTTCTCTATCCAGTTGAGTAGGCAAGGGCCACAAGTGGCTACCAAGCACTACTATGGTAGAGGAACTGAATTTCCTATTTAACTTTAATAAATTTAAGTAGAAAAGCACACCTTACCTGAGTGAAAGCAGGAAATGAATTGGCCATTGCTGAGGCAGGAAGTAGTGGCAGCTTGATGGTACTGGTAAGGACAAAAAGGAGAAGGGGAGTTCAAGAGATATGTGGGAAGTAAGATTTAGAGTTTGGGAACTCGTCGCATATGGAAATAAGAGAGAAAATGAGTACAGGATGACCACTTGATTTCTTTTTTGTGGTGCTAGGGATTGAACCTAGGTCCTGGCACTTGCTAGGTAGTGCTCTACCACTGAGCTACACCCCGAGCCCCATTGACTACCTGACTTCTAATGTGTGTAGGTGGGAGGGTGGAGACCTGAGCAGAAGATAAAGTTCAGGAGGAAAAGATAAAGAATTCAGTTTCTAGCCTGTTTGATTGTTGACACCCATGTAGACAACTAAGTGGAGTTGTTGGTAGGCCTCAGGAGAACAATTGTCTTTAGGGCTGTATATATACTGGTTTACTTTTTGTATAACTAAGTCAATAAGTAAACATTTCATTGTTTAGATAGATAAAATTAGTTTGGAATTACGAAACTTAAAAGGCTATCTTGTTTAGGCTCAAACACTTTGAATTCTGGGAAGGTTGTTTCAAAGAGATCATATTTCTGGTTTTGTAAACAAATATGCTTGATAAATAAAAATATGAATTCAAGCCATAGGCAAATACACACGCACACACACACACACACACACACACACACACATATTCACGCATAGTGTTATAAGGTAGGAGCAGGCAGATCCAAAGGTGAGGTCCTCTATGGGTTGGGGAGTCAGATGGCACTGATCAACGTTGTAATCTCATTTAGCCTTTCTAAGCCTCAGTTTTCTTGCTTTTAAAATAAGGACACCTATAGTTGCAAGGTTATTGATAATATTTGCAATGGATTGGACATAATAAATGGCAGTGGAGGTGGATTATAGGAATGGAAGTATTAGAAGGAAAAACTTCTTCCTCCTTGTCTTCTATTTTACTGCTCCCACCCCATCAGTTTTTGACCTTTGAGATTGGTACACTAGAAAATGCATCAAACAGTAATAATAAAAGCAAGTACCTTAGTATTTTCTTGTTTTACGGTAATCCACTTTTTTAAGATTTGCTAAGATTCATAGCTTTGACAGATTTTATATTATTCAGAATTAAAGCAAATAAAAATTTAAATATATACTGTGAAACATTTTAATTTGCTATTTTTTACTAGATATTTAGAATTAGGGGATGATTACATATCTTATCATCATGTTTACAAAACTGCTCTGGTAATTATTGAGTATATCACATTAGTTCACAGCCCATCTGCTTATTCCAGAACATCTTTCTGAAAAATAAGAGATTTGTTAGAATTTAAATGTAACATTGAGTTGCAGTTGACATGGGGTTTCGCGTCCTAGTTACTAATGTGATTTTGCTGCATTATCTGAATTAAAAGCTGAGTCACTCTGAAATCCATTTCCTTCTCTTCTCAGATCATGTATCTGTTGGAGGACTTGGAGACAGCTTTTATGAATATTTGCTCAAGGCATGGTTAATGTCTGACAAGACAGATCTAGAAGCTAAGAAGATGTATTTTGATGCTGTTCAGGTAACCCAATATTTAAATCATCCTTGCCACTCAGCTCTAACTTATACCTTGCATATTAATCAAGCCTTAATGAAAAAACTGAAGTACTACATGAGTGGGTTACAGAATTATTTCCAGTTAGGTGGAGTTCAGCGTCTGCCAATATAATTATAACAGTAATCATACTTGATGTTTTTAGTTCTAATAGGGCAGTTAAACATTTTTTAACATGGCCAAACCTAAAATAAGAGTCACATATCTCCCAACGAGGTAGTCATGTACCACCTCACATTTCAGTCGATGACAGACTATGCGTATGACAGTGGTCCCAGATTATATCGCCCGCTGATGTCAGCATCTTACTTTGTGTAAATACACTCTATGATGTCACACAGTGACATCACCTAACAGCACAGTGGTCTGGGCGTGTTGTCCTCACTCTGCAATGCCAGACTATATGCTTCTGTCATGAACATGAATTCCCTCTGTAAAGCTGCATTTTAAATTATGGTAGAAAAATCCTGAATTTATATTCTGAAAATTGATTAAGCTAAAATTCCCCAAGATTATAGACACCCCCAAAGTAAAATTGTCTCCAGAAATAAATGGACATTACTATAAGGAAATCTATGTATAAAAATCTGAACAAAGAGCTGGGCGTGGTGGCGCACGCTTGTAATCCCAGTACTTTGGGAGGCGGAGACCGGAGGATCCCAGTTCGCGGCCAGCCTCAGCGCGCATGCGCGGGCGCGCGTGATTTCTCTCTCCTCTCTCCCCTCTCTCTCTCTCTCTCTCTCTCTCTCTCTCTCTCTCTCTCTC
>PVJS01054053.1:0-13094 GCA_004027185.1 Glis glis
TGTGTGTGTGTGTGTGTATGTGTGTGTGTGTGTATGTTCTGGAAGGAGATTTTTAAGAGAGCTGCTCTATCCTGAAAACCAGTGGGGTATTACTTACAACGACACCATACAAAGAGTTGTGCTGTTGGGCTGTTTTGAAGAGGACATCTATTAATGACAATAACCAGTGGATAGATAAGAATGAAGTTGGTAATGGGACTTAAAAAGCATGAAAGGACAAGTAAGCAATGGGGCCTTGACAAAATGACTAAATTTGAGCCATGCATCTGAGTTGTGTTGGTCATTTCACTGTAGTGGAAACTAGGACGGTGGAAGTGGGGAAGGGGCTGGTGTGGGGGGAAACCCTAAAATACACACTCAGAATGGCTTGGCAGTTATATGGGATATAAGACATGGGTTCTGAAGGGGCCTCACATGAATGCCTGTGTCAAGTAGAATTCATCTGCTCTTTAACTATGTGTGAAGGGTTAGCCAAGCACTATTAGTTTGAAAGGAGTCTGTTCAGCAACAGCTTCAGAGAGTTGACTCCTGGCTAGTAGGAGACCATAAATAAGGCAAGTTTTCTGCTTTCGTACGCTCATGTTCTCCCCCAAAGTGTATTTTGGTACTGTGTATTAGGAATTCATTTACTCCTCTAATGACAGGCAAGAGGGAAGCAGATACCATCTGATATGTCTTTGGCACCACTCCAAGTAGCTGGTATGACCTGGGGGGCAGAGTCCCATTGACTTTACAGGCCCTAAAATAGATGCTTTGTGGTGATTTGTGTTTTTCTCCCTTCCATCCTCACGGCCTGTGAGCAAATTCAATCACTTGCCTGCGGGTACCTGGCATTTTCATGGGCTTGGGAGGGATTTAAGGAACTCGAGTCCCTGAATAGGGCAAGGCTACTTGGTCTAGCCTGACCTTTCCCAAATCTAGCCAGTGTTTCAGGCCAATGAACTCGAGGTCATGCTTGTGCCTCCTCTCTTTATCACACAGCTCAAAGCCAGACCATCAGGAAGCAGTGTCATGCCAGAATCCAGCCACTTCTCATTACCTTCATGGTGGACACACCAGTCCTGGCCACCACCATTTCTTGTCTGGATGACTGTATCTTCTGACCTGTCTTCCCACTTTTCTCCTTGTGGCCCCTGATAGTCTCATGTTAATGCCTCTGTCTAAAGCTCTCCAAAGGCCCCCATTCAATTTAGAATGAGGTCCTTAATACAGCCTGCAACGCCCCACACAATTTGACCCCAGAACTCTTTTACCTTGTCTCCTACTCCTCACCCCTCATTGATTCTGCTCCCGCCACACTGATCCTTTGGCAGTTCCTCAAACAGACCCACTCTGTCTGTTTCCCCTGGTTGAATGGAAATTCCTTGGGAACATGGAGCTTTGTGTGCTGCTATATGTCTAATGCATCGAGTACCACTTGGGATACAGTAGGACTCAAAGCATATTTGCCGAGTGGATGAATGAGCAGCTTTTGTATCTTATTCCTGGGATCAGGACCTGGCCTTGTTAAAATAAGTCTGTTTCTGACCCAGAGTCCGAGGTCTTTGTCTTAAGAGTTTAATCTACTCCTGGCTTTTAATGACTTATTCTTGTCTTTCTTGTGTCTCTTCCTCTGCCTTTCTATCTACCCAACACCACAGTCTCTTGAGCTCAACCTGTGAATCAGGGCCATCCCTTCCTGCTAGTACTCTGTGGGTCTAAATGCTGGTCTTCCTGCCAAAGTCGCTTTATATGATCTGTTCTCAGGGCTCCTCTTGTCCTCTCCTGGCTGGTGTGCTTTCTGATGCCTGTGGGAAGCACTGTTGTTGTCTGTCACTATGCCTTCCCGGTAAGCGTTCTTCTCTAACACTGCAAGTCTCCTGCCACCTGTCCAACTGATATTTCTAGTCGGATACAAAAACACAGTCAGGTTTCTTTTTTATATTCCAATTAGGTAATGAAGTCTCTATCTCATCTATCATAAAAGACCTTTCTTTTATCTCTGGGGTACTTATCTCATGATAACAAAGATCTGAGGGTCTTACTCAATCCAAAGATTTACATCAAGGAAAGAAAACCAAAAATCTACTTAGTTTACTGGGGAGTCGTCGGTTGCGGTCACTGCCACATGGTGTCGCTGTTGTTTCCGTTTCATTCGCAGCCCGGCATGCTGGTGTCGCCCTTGTCTGCTGGCAGGAGGACTGCAGTTACCTGGTGCTGAGTAGGTGGCATGGCACTGATGGTGTCTGGAAATTCTAGAGCCTGAGTCATTCTGTGCACTAAATGAAGACGCCTTGGTGACCTAGTTGTGGCGGCCGACTCAGAGCTGGAAGAGGATGCCCTGCTTTCCAGGTGTTACCCTCGGCTGCTGCCACTCCACACCAGTGTGGGCACAGCTCCCAGTGTACTGCTCCTTAGGCACCTGGCTTGTTAGTTCACACAATACACATGTACCTCCATACACATATCCCCTTGGACGTGTCAAAGAGGACAGTTCCTAAGTGGTTTTTAGCAGCCTCCTGTACTTCCTGGAACCAGCCTTTCCCCAGCCTCCAAGTTCTGATTCCAGGAGCACAGGAATCCTTCTCTTTCCTTAACTAAAGCCTGTTTCATTTTGCATCTTAGGAAGAATGACATTCTTTTAGAGAGCAACCCTGTCTTACTCCACATGCAATTAGGCCCCTGTTCCTGGTATTTGTTTCAACCAATTGGATATGCATACTATTTAGATTGCCCAGTATTTCCTCTCCTAACTGTAATATTTACCTCTTTTGTTCCTGCTCAAGTCATAGGATATGGCAGAGCTTGACTTTGATGGAAAGGGACCCAAAGGGAGTACATTAACCATACTGCTAATCCTATAGAGTCAACAAAGAAAGAGAAAGGGAGCACTCATTGACTCATCGAGGATGCAAATAATCATGATAATAGTTGCCACCCATTAGGTCACTAGTGTGTGCCTGGCACTTTTAGGCGCATCATCTCATTCAACTCTATACCAATCCCAAAAGGCAGGTATGATTAAGAAGAATTTGGAAATGAGAAATTGGAGACACAGAAAAATAAAGTAACTCAAAGCCCAAAGTCATATGTAACAGAGTCAGGATCTAACCTGAGTTGTTTTTTATTTGAAAGCTTGGAATCTATGCTTACTTTATAGTGATTGAGCAATTAACGAGTGTCTTAGGTCCATGACTATTGAGGGACATGTCACTGGTGGTTCCCAGCCTCCTGACTGCTACTGAACCCATTTACCCACAATGCCAAATGGACCCATCCTTTGGGTTCTGGGAACCTGTGTTCAGGTTAGCATTTCTTTCCCTTTTGGAACATTCTCATTTCAATTCACTACTTTAAGGCAGTGTGATCGTTTTCTGATCAGCCCCTTCATATTCCAGATGAAAGAATAGGAGGAGAAGCCAGCCATCTGGGAGACCCACTGAGAAGCCTTGGAGTCCAGCCATTGTCCTTATTGGCAGATCAATCCTGGGCCTCCAATCAAGGCAAGAGTAAGCTTGGTAAGAGATGTTCTCTTTTGAAGTGTGATCAAAGCTCTGGGCCTGGGATTACTTAGTAAGGTGCATTTCTTCTTTCTTTCTCTTCAGAGTTGAAGTGACCCCTGTAATTGGTAGGCATTGTAGTGACAAAATGAACTGAAGTGTAGAGAAGATAAAAAGCCACTACCTTGGAAAACAGTGAGAATTTCTCTCCTTTGGTGCTGCCTTCATCTCACACTTGATCATTTTGTGAGGTTCTGACTGTCACCCTGCAGCAGTTTCCATATGACTCAGAAAAAGCACCTAGGCTCCTGCTACCCAACTTGAAGCCATTAAACCGCTTGAGTGAACTTCCCAGTTCCTGTCTGTTGAGCTGGAGATGTCACTGAATGAAGACAGAAACTTATGTGGGAGGCGTGTCTGGGTCAAAATGCCACCTGAATTATCTCAAAAGAGAAACATTTAGCAAGGCCTTCATATGGACCTATTCAAGGATCCTAAATACTTTTGAATTTTGACATATTTTTCTTGATTTGACTTTAGTATTCACACATAGGAATCATGTGATAATATGTTTGTGTTTTTTATGTCAGAGTACATTTCAGGGAGGTGGGCAAATCCTCAAATGAAGAGAACTAAACAAGATTTCTTATGCTTTAAACTAGAATATTTACTTCACAAAGATTTTTTGTTTTGCTTTCTGAAATGGAAATAGGCCAAAAAGGAGGGGCTGGGCATGGTGTCACACGCCTATAATCCCAATATTTGGGAGGCTGAGACAGGAAGATTGCAGTTTCAAGGCCAGTTTCAGCAACTTAAAGGAGACTCAGCAAATCTAGTGAGACTCTGTTTCAAAACACACACACACACACACACACACACACACACACACACAGACACACACACACACGGCTGGGTGTGTAGTTGGAGGTAGAATGCCCCTGGGTTTAATCCCCAACCTCTTCCAATAGGGCTTCTTTTGCCCAATTATCTCACGTTTACTAAACTCTGAAGGCATTCACAATTAGAACTTTGGTTCAGGTCACTGGTATCATGACAAGGGTTCTAACAGCCTCCACACTTGGCTATGTCGTTCTTATTCTTCTTTCTGACTACCAATTCACACATTTGGTTTACCTCTTTTTGAGAATAATGATGTAGAACTAAAGCATTTTTCACTTGCTAAGTGGGTTTTACTTGAAATACATACTCCATTAATTTTCCTAATAATGTATAGGTCATATCATTAACTATAGAATGTCATGGTATGCCTTGGTTTGATGACAAACTAGGCACATCAGGTGTCATTGTCATTTCCAAAGAGTTATTCTTTAACCCCTTCGATAAGCCAATACTAACTTTTTTCTTGATTATGCTGGAATGTAGAGCAGAAACTCGTGGGATTCATATAATCCCAGTACTTGGGAGGATCTCAGGTTCAAAGCCAGCCTCAGTAACTGAATGAGACTCTCAGAAACTTAGCAAGACACTGTTTCAAAATAGAAAATAAAAAGGGCTGGCAGTGTAGCTCAGAGGTAGAATGCCCTGGGTTCAATTCTCCAGTATAAATAAATACACAAATCAAAATAAAGAAGTATAATTTAGAGTCTATAGAGCTTCAAATCTCCTTTGTATAATATGCCCGAAGTAAATCTGATGGAACAAGACAGCTCACTGAATCAAATTAGGACTGCCAGTCTTCTGACTCAAATTCAGGGGACTAAAACATTTCAAAAAGGCAATGGAGTCTATTCCAAAGTAATAAAAAGATAAATCCTTTCTCTAAAGAACAAGAATATTAGGCATCCATGATGCTTGCCAGGACCCTAGGTTTGAGTTTGTAAGATGATACCAGGGATCATAAACTCCAATGCCTTCAGGGCCAGGTCAGTAATATTAATTTTGGCTTGGGAGGAAGAGGTAAACTGATGAGGTCTCATATCTTCTAGAAGGAAAAGCTGCTACTCAGATCTTGCCAGTTGTTATCATTTGGAAATGTGGATATGACCTTGTCAGAGCTTTTATCTCTTCAAGAGAAGCCATAAATCCATATTTGTATGAGGAAGTTCCTATACCCTTGGCCTTGGCTTTTACAGGCTCTTTTATCTTAGATACTGTCTCTGCATCTCAAACAGTTATCACCAGGGAAAAAGTCATGTCTAATACTGGGTATGATGAGTCAATAATCTAAACTTTCCCTAAGGGTAGCCAATGGAGAGGGACTAGCACATTATCCAATTGATTATTTTTGTTACAACACAAACCTTTAAAAACCAAACTAAAACAAGTTATAAATAAATGTAATTGCATAATTAAATAATATAAAACCAACTATCTGGGTGTGGTGGTATATACCTGTAATCTCAGTACTTGGGAGGCTGAGACAGGAGGATAGCAGATTCGAGGCCAGCCTCAGCAACTTAGCAAGGCACTCAGCAACTTAATGAGACCCTGTTTCAAAATAAAAATAAAAAGGGCTGATGGTGTAGCTTGGAGGTAGAATGCCCCTGCGTTCCATCCCCTATACCGCCATAAAACAAAAACAAAACAAAAACAATCTCCCCAACCAACCCCTAACTGCTAACATTTAATTAATATGTATAAGGGATTATGTAATTTGGGGCAACATGCAATTATCTGCAAATAATATCTTGGCTAAATGTCATTGTGAGTAAAAATTACTAGGGTGGTAGAGACCTTGCTCTCACCATAGACATAGTAGAGACAAAGTCAGATCTCAGCTTTTGATTTTGGTATTCAAGGATTCAGTCTTTTCAATTGCAAATGATCTATCATCTATCTATCTATCAATCATCTATCTATTATATATACATATATATAAATTTTGATTCCTCTGTGTTTAGGATAGACCTATTTACAAAATTTTCTTACTAGCTGGGTGCAGTGGAGCACACCTGTAATCTCAGTACTTGGGAGGTTGAAACAGGAGAATTGCAGCAGGTTTGAGCCTAGCCCTAGCAAGTTAGCAAAACCCTCAGAGACTTAGCAAGACTCTGTTTCAAAATAAAAAATAAAACAGGGTTTTGGGGGTAGCTCAGAGGTAGAATCCTCCTGGGCTCAATCCCTAGTACCTCCACCAAACAATAACAATAACAACCCCCAAAATATCCTTATTGATGTGAAGGCTCTTATAAACTCAATTAAATGTATTTGTATGTATTTCTCAATTAATCTCATCTATATGTTCCAAATTCCTAACTCATACAACCATAATGAATTGGATAGTTTCTTTGTGCCCGAGTGCTAACATGTAGGTGTTGGCCTTATAAATTTCCAAGGCTTTCTCCACCAACTTGGCCAATGTACTGTGTTCTTTGGGTTTTAAGCTCATGATCTGATTATGATATAGTCCTGTCATATCTATATTTTTGTGACTCTAGGCAAATCTGAGATATTTTTCTAACCCATTGTGATCACCTGCTCCTCTTCCTCTTCCTCCATGCTCCCAATGAATAGCTTATGCACACCTGTGTGTTAGACTTTACCAGCCTGTGCAGGAAGTGTGTGTGTATGCATCTAGTCACAGAACTCTTCAAAAATGGAGATGGCACATTTTATCTATATTCTCAGAACACAGTATATTTTTTTGGCCCATAATAGGCATGCCATGAATGAACAAACTCTAAAAATACTCTTTCTGGTTTTATCAAATTATTTGTTTGCCAGGCGTGGTGGCACACGCTTGTAATACCAGTACTTGGGAGACTGAGATTGGAGGATCCAGGTTCGTGGCCAGCCTCAGCTACTTAGTGAGGCCCTCCACAACTTAGTGAGACCCTGTTTCAAAATAAAAAGAATAAAATAGGGCCGGGGGTAAAGCTCGGAGGTAAAATGCCCCTGGGTTCAATCCCCAGTACCGCAAAAAAGAAAAAAAATATTTTTTTCTCTGAACAGTTTTAGAACAAAACACTGCTTAATTTTGAAAAAAGTGGGTTTATCCAAAGTATCTAAGATCCAGATTATTTTAAAAAAAGAATACTGAGTTGTGCTGACAGATAGTTTGGTTCCATGTCATACATACAACATACGTATATACCTACATACGTACATATATGTACATATATTTCATTCAAGTTTTTCAATGTTTGTAACATTGACTAGGGTGAAAGAAATGAAGCCAAATTCACAGTTCTAAGCTAATCTGTCAATCTTTGTATTTGGGTCTAGGGACTAATGGTACCTGCTAATCAATATTCTCTTGGACACATTTCATATCCACCACAGAGTGGTTTCTTGTTTGGGAAATTCTAGGTAAATAGAGCAGAGGCTCAGGCTATGGCAGATTGTGGTAATTATTAACACAATTTAAGATGACACAATTTTGAGCACAGTCAGGAGGTTTCCAAACACATGAAGAATACTCATGTTTGCCTCAGAGCTATTAATGAAGAGAAGAAAACATCTTTAGGGCAAATATCATTGGAAGCACACAGAGGTTCCTCAGCCAATTCATCACATGCACAAAAGTCCCCTAAAAGGAACATTTGTGCTGTATATTCAAGCTTAAAACCATATTCAAGTATATTAAAACTCTCCAGGCTGGAACCTATAGATATATAAAACCTAAGTTTACATTGCTAAGGAAAAGGGGCTTCATTGAATTTAGAGTGGTTTAACTTTTGATCATAATACGGATCTGGTTAGGTTGTCTCTTTCCAAGGAAATGTGAGTGGAGAGCTCAGAGCCTGGATAACTCTCACCTGGTCCTGCAGGCTTGTGGTTATTACATTAGTAGAATTAGAAAACTCTAGATCTGCCATTCTAATCTTCAGGATTTGTGTTTTTATCAGAAAGTAGATTATTATCATCAGAAAAGATAGCCACGATATAGAGGTAGACATACTATTTTGTTGATTGACAATCATAAATAGCCATGATTGGGAAAAGGGATCTTTGACTTTAATCAGTGCTAGTAATTGTATCTGGGCCATTTGTCCTCTGGAGAGGAGATAGTCATTTTAAAAGTTATTTTTAATTGGCATAATAATTATACATATTTATGGGTGTGTTACTGTACATATTTCTAATGTGTTATTTTGATATGTGTATATGATGTGCAATGATCAAATCATGGTAGTTAGCATAACTATCATTTTCAAACATTCATCATTTCTTTTTTTTTTTTGCGGTACCAGGGATTCAACGCAGGGGGATTGAAAGCAGGGGCGTTCTACCTCCACGCTATGCCCCCGGACCTATTTTTTATACTTTATTTTGAAACCGGGCCTCACGAAGTTGTGGAGGGCCTCATTAAAGAGAGAGAGAGAGAGAGAGAGAGAGAGAGAGAGAGGGAGAGAGAGAGGGAGAGAGCTGAGGCTGGCCGCGAACCCGGATCCTCCGGTCTCCGCCTCCCAAAGTACTGGGATTACAAGCATGTGCCACCACGCCCGGCTAACATTTATCATTTCTTTGTTCTGAAAACATTCAAAATCATTTCTTTTAGCTATTTTGAAATATGCAATAAATCACTGTTAACTGCACATACTCTACTGTGCTATACAACAGTAGAACTTATTCCTTCTATCTAACTGTATTTTTATAATCAATCACCAACCTTTGTTTTTCAATCAGGGGAGAGCACAAATGCAGTCCCCCACTACCACAAATTATGCAGTTGAGTTTCTCACATTTGGGGAAATCGCAGTGCAATGGATGAGCCTCACGCTGGGGAACCACCTTCGTGATATGGTGTCTCCCCTGCCAGGTAAGTATAATCACCAACCTCTTGATCTCCCTACCCTTTGCACCCCTGATAACCACTATTTATTCTATTCTCTACTTCTGTGAGACCAACTTATTTAGCTCCACATATGACATGGAACATATATATATATATATATATATATATATATATGTAAATACATACACACATATAAACTTATTATAAGCATAATAAGCTTACATTGTTAGGAAAAAAGGATTTCATTTATTCCGTTTTTCTATGCCTGGATGATTACACTTAACATATGGTCTTTCATGTGCCACAGAGAGGGAGCTGGTTGTCTGATGGTTCATAACCACTGGATTTGTTGGGAAGTAATTTATCAACTTGCATATTCTCAGAAAGCAACTCATAACCATTTTTGCCACTGTTTCTCAACAAGACTGGAAGTTCCTTCCAGGCAGCTTTGTGGCATCTCTGCAGCAAGCTTTTGGAAGATGTAGAGCTTGTGGAGGAGGTTCAGGGGATTTCTGGTGCAGTACTACAGGGGAATGGGACCAATGCTGAGAAAAATTAGGATCAGAGTTTTGTGCTCTGCTTGCCCTTTTGCATTCTCTTGAAGAACATGGGCCATGTCTGAGGCCAAATGCCTGAAAGTTCCTGGGTGGAACTTTCTCCTGGGTGGAGATGGGGGTGGGCTCCTTATTTCTCAGGGTGATGGACGAGAAGACTGGCCTCAGTTCCTTTCTCTAGTGTGTTTAGAGATTGTTCTGTAAAACCGCTGGGTCAGATAAAAGACTATTCTTTAACGGACTCACAGATAAGTGATTAATAACTTGCTCCTATAAAACACAGAAATCCATAATTATTTCCATTTAAATAATTATTTCTTTTGTAGTCTACAACAAATTTACTTAGGTCATCCAATTTAACTTAAGTTCAAGATATTCAAAGGCCAGTCCTTACCCTCAAAGGACTTCTGTCCATAAAGATGAGCTCATAGACCTGTAGAGCCTTTAATTGAAACATATTTTCCGGGTGGCTCTTAGTAACCTCCCCAAACCTTTGTCTTAGTGTGTTGTTAATGGGTGGTGTCTAAGACACCATTATGGCCTTGGTCACCACCATTATTGATTCTGTAGTGAGTCAGGCTCCATTTAGCTCTAGGATTAAGCCATTTTCTCTGATGAGGTAAACGAACTCTTCCTGGGTCCCCCTGAGTATTAATTATCTGGCAGGAATTAGCCACAGAAATGAAAATCAAGTACTTAGGGAAAAAATAGTGTTTATAAGAAGGGATATTACTTTCCAAACTCATGAACATCAAGGGACAGTGATAGTGAAAGTCCCCTCAAACAAAGCAAAACAACCTCTCTTAGCAACTTTTCTATACCTGTCTCTGCCTGACACCCCACTTCCCATTTCTCTCCTGTTCACTTGGTCTCCACCTACACTCCATCTCCCTGAATTTTCTATGCTTATTTCAGATCCGATATTTGCTTTTTATCCCAAAGCTCTATAAGGAACTCATGCTCTTCCCCTCATCTTGCAAGCTCCCCTTTTTGGCTAAGGACAATGGTTTTGAAATTGGACAGAATTGGGTTCAGATTCCAACCTCGCCTCTTACTAACCTTGTGACATTCTACAAGGTTTTGATTTTTTTTTTTTGTGGTACTGGGGATTGAACGCAGGGGCGTTCTACCTCCGAGCTACACCCCCGGCCCTATTTTTTTATACTTTATTTTGAAACTGGGTCTCACGAAGTTGCGGAGGGCCTCACTAAGTAGCTGAGGCTGGCCGCGAACACAGATCCTCCGGTCTCAGCCTCCCAAGTACTGGGATTACAAGCGTGTGTCACCACGCCCGGCCTAAGGTTTTGATTTTTGTTGTTGTTGTTGTTTACTAGTTTCTTTTTTAGACTTTAGAAATTGTGGTTCTCATATAAACAAAAAAATGTACTTGAACCAAGTGTAATTATGCTTCATGATCCTTAGAAAATTGAGACTGACACTTATTTTCTTACAAGGCTTCTGAACCACTCCAAGCTGCAGTTATAGTCTCATCTATAAAATTGGGTTAATATGAATGTGTCAAAGGGTGCTGTAAACATTAAATGAGATAAATGTTTAAGACAGTGTATAAAAGTTCAGTTCTCAATAACATTGTTTTAAAAATATTTTTTCTGTTTTTGCTTTTATTCATGAAATTTTTTTTCTATTGCTTAACTGACATTTTTTAACTTCTCAACTGTTGTGATTCTCAGTACTCATTTGTCACTAATAACACGAGTGGATTTGCCACAGTGGAAAGAGCACTGGGTTAGGAGTCCCTTGGACTGGGTTGGAGTCCTGGCTCTGTCATCTAGCTAGTCTTTGAGCAACTTAACCGTTTTACACCCTGGTTTTCCTACTTGAAACAAGAACAAGCAGTGCTCACTACACTGGACTGTGATTAAATGAGGTAATTTTACCCGAAGGCTTAATCTGTGCTAGGGCCCCTCCTAAATTCTTTATATGCATTCATCTCAAAGCAACCCTCAGAGGTAGCTACTGTTATTATCTCTATTGCATCGCTGAGGATATGGAGGCTCAGCAAGATTAAGTTGCTTGCAGGGGTGGAGGTCGGATTTGAGCCTGAGTGTGGCCAACAACAGAGCGCCTGCGTGTGGACACCACAGCGAGCTTCTCATGGAAGGCCTATCTGTTCTCACAGGTGGCCCCAGGGAAGGGCTTGCGGAGTCACATGCCTAGCACTCTTGGGCCGTTTTGTGTGTCTGCTTCATTTCCCCAGTGAGATTGTTAACTTCTTCAGAGCATATGGTGTGTTTTTGTTTTTGATCTGTTCCCTTTTTTTTTTTTCTGGTATCTGGCACAACATTGAATTCTAATAGGCATTTAATAAATTTCCTGTGGATTTAAATGTGTGCTTTTCAGCTTTCTCTTTCCCTGAGGGGTTTCTGGAAGTCTTTCATGTTAGTGTGAGGCAGGGATGTCTGAATTTATTTGTCCACAAATAACAATGGCACAATAATGATAACAACATTATAGTGAAGAATTGTTGCATCTGTACTTTATACCAGGAAGTTTATGTGGATTATTTCATTGACTACAATCCTAGGACTTACATACCTATTATAATTAACCTATTTTTTAGGTGGGGAAAGTAGCCTTGACCAACTATGTAGTTTGCTTAATGTCTCAGAGCTAATGAGAGGAGGAGCTTAGAAGCCCTGATCTGAAACTATTAGTCTGATTCCAGAGCTCACGCTCTCAGCTATTAAAATAGGCACAAGATGCAACAATTATATGAAAAAAATGTTCATCACCTTTAGCTATGAGAGAAATGCAAATCTAAACTATATTGAGATTCTATCTCACCAGTTAGAATGGCAATCATCAAGAATACAAATAACAATAAATGTTGGCAAGGATACAGGAAAAGGGAACACTTATACATTGTTGGTGGGAATGTAAATTCGTATAGCCACTGTGGAAATAAGTATGAATATTCCTCAAAAAAACAATAGAACTACCACAGGATTCAGCTATACCACTTCTCGGTATTTATCAGAAAGAATTAAAGCCAACATACTTTAGAGATATGTGCATGCCCATGGTTTTTTTTTTTTCCTGCGGTACCAGGGATTGAACCCAGGGGCATTCTACCTCTGAGCTACACCCCCAGCCCTATTTTTTATTCTTTATTTTGAAACAGGGTCTCACTAAGTTGCGGAGGACCTCACTAAGTAGCTGAGGCTGGCCGCGAACCTGGATCCTCCAGTCTCAGCCTCCCAAGTACTGGGATTACAAGCATGCACCACCATGCCCGGCTTGCTCATGTTTAAAGTAGCACAATTCACAATAGCCAAATTATGGAACCAGCCTAGGTATCTGTCAACAGACGAATGGATAAAGAAAATGTGATTATACACACAC
>PVJS01054054.1:0-13089 GCA_004027185.1 Glis glis
CAGCGCCCGTCCCTCTCTGGTGGAAGGCTGCTCTGTGGCAGCACCCGTCCCTCTCTGGTGGAAGGCTCCTCTGCGGGCAGCACCCGTCCCTTGCTGGTGGAAGACTCCTCTGTGGACAGCGCCCGTCCCTTTCTGGTCAAGGCTGCTCTGTGGGCAGCGCCCGTCCCTCTCTGGTCAAGGCTGCTCTGTTGGCAGCGCCTGTCCCTCACTGGTGGAAGGCTCCTGCATCCTGGCTGCTCTCCTGCTGCTGGCCACAGTAGCTCTGAGTGCTGAGCCGCAGCGTGCTCCTGTTCCTCCTCCTTCCCTTCGGGATTTCACTCGCTGCTCTTCCCAACACTCTTGCTCTTCCTGTGATAAGTAAATAGTGATTTTTTTTCTTGTGATTCTTTGTGGTTCCAATTTTTCCATTTACATTTTACTTATCTGGATTATTTTGGTTCTTGTTGTATGTTTTGAAGTAAAGGATAAACTTGGATGTTTTTTCCTGAAATGCATCATCATTTCTAGAGTCACCCATTGTTTTCCCAGTGATTTTTGATGTCCCCCTAGCTATGTCATTCTCCGCCTTAGACAAGGCTCTGCAGTAGAGTGGGCCATGCATGTCCTGAAAATGTGTTGACGTGCAAACCAAAGTTTCCTCAGATCTAGAGCATTTCTTCAAGTGCATGTCTCCCTTCGTTCCCGCTGGCTGCCTGGATCCTCCCCAGACGCCTGTCCTTCTAAGGATGAATCTCCATCCCCAACATGGGCTCCGACTCCGCCGCCTTCACCCATGGTTCTGGGGGACCGAGCGAGTCCGAGCCCGGTGTGGCCTGGGCGCCTTCGCCCACGGTTCTGGGGGACAGAGCGAGTCCGAGCTCGGTGTGGCCTGGACACCTTCGCCCACAGTTCTGGGGGACCGAGTGAGTCCGAGCCCGGTGTGGCCTGGGTGCCTTCGCCCACGGTTCTGGGGGACCGAGCGAGTCCGAGCCCGGTGTGGCCTGGGCGCCTTCGCCCACGGTTCTGGGGGACCGAGCGAGTCCGAGCCCGGTGTGGCCTGGGCGCCTTTGCCCACAGTTCTGGGGGCCGAGCGAGTCCGAGCTCAGTGTGGCCTGGGCGCCTTTGCCCACGGTTCTAGGGGACCGAGCGAGTCCGAGCCTGGTGTGGCCTGGGCGCCTTCGCCCGCGGTTCTGGGGGACTGATCGAGTCCGAGCCTGGTGTGGCCTGGGCGCCTTCGCCTGCGGTTCTGGGGGACCGAGCGAGTCCGAGCCCGGTGTGGCCTGGGCTCTGCTCTGCTGCCCAGCAGGGATTCTGGCTTTTGCTGTAGCTTCACTACCTGGCTGTTCTCTTCACTCTCTGGTCCCCATTCTTTCCTTTGTCACTTGATAGCTGTTCTGTTTCGTCACTTCATTGCCTGTCTTTGCGCCTGGGTTATAGACTGTCCCGGCACCGGCTTCAGAACTGGCCACCTCCGTAGACGCGTTCAGAGCCCGCTGCCTCAGCAGCTCAGGGTGCCGCACCCTCCCCTCACTGCGGAGTACGTGACACAAGTCCCAGCCACTGACCTGACCGTCCAGTGGCCCCATCCTGAGTGGAGAGGACTCTACACAGACTGTTCCTCTGGCAGAGGAGACACGTCCACTCCCTGGCTCCTTCCTCTGGCTTGCTGGTGGCCCTCCTCCAAAAAAGGGCTCAGAGCGGTGGACAGGGACTGCTCGCAGCCCCAGGGGAGAGCCCAGGCCCAAGGTGCTCGTCGATCCGCTTTATTCAGGTACAATGTATTTACGATAAGCTTCACCAATTCAATATTGACAATTGAATTTTGACAATATTCAGGGTGGCAACTCCCAGGGTCAAGATCGATAACATTTCTGTCACCCTGCAAAGCACTTTCCACGTCAGACCCTCCGTCCCTGGCGACAGATCTGCTTCCTGTCGTGCAGTCCTGGTGAACTTCACTCAAGTCAGAAGCCTTGACCTGCTGCTGGGCACAGTTAGAAATGGGATGACAACATCCATTCTGTCACTGTCCACCCCAACTTGACTCACAGAGCAAGAGCTGTCTTCTGGAGGTGAGCGGCTGTCACTGAAATGTCCACGTGAGAGAAAAGGACACACAATACCATCTCTTATCTGGAAGGAAACCTGGGTGCGTTCCATGGTTAAGTGCATGGGTGGACCATGGTCTTCCACAGTGTCTCCTGTCTCCTGGCAATGATCAGGGCCTGTCTGATGGGCATGACGCCTCCCTCAAGGGCCAGACAGATACCCACCTGCCTGTCCCCTACCCACCTGCTCTCCAATTGGTCGGCCCTTTGCCTCACTGGGTGCTCTGTGTTGCTAGCCCCCTGCCACCATCTGATCTCACCCCAGCCCCAGCGCCTCTCTGCTGTTGCTGTGGCCTCTGGAGGAAGAGCCACTCCCATGGAGGAGAGCGTGCGCCCCGCCTTCCCGTGGTATCAGCTCATGCTTCCAAACCCATTGACCTGTTTCCTGCCTGAAACTGCTCTGAACATCACAGGCCAGCTCTCCCCCCACACACCCAGCCACCTTCTCCTCCTGCATGTTCTTCAGCTCCCTTATTCCTTGTTTGATGGCAATTTCTGTGACATCTTTGAACAAATGCCAGAGATCTCTGGGTCAGAGGACTTGAGTGCCTTGCTCTGTCAGGCAAAATGAGGTAAAACTTGGAGCTCGAGGGGCGTCCGAGCACAGCTGAACCACTGCAGTTCCATGGCTGCTGTCTGCTCCTTGAATTTATATCAAAAGGAAAAACAAAAGTGTTCCATTTCCAGCTTCCACAGCCGCAGCTATCTGTAACAACACAAACGGATTAGGGCTCGGTATCCGAGGGGCCCGTTCAGCAACACATAAGCACAGTCACAGCACACGGCAATTTGCAAAATGCACTGCCTCTGATCAGTCTGAAATAATCCTCCTGCTCATGAACAGAACATGAGACATGGGCAGGCCAACGCCTATTACACTGGAGCGTGTGCAGCGTGAGAATGGAACCCGGGCCCGGGGCCAGCCAGGCGTCTGTCCACAGGCTAGGTCACTCCCGTTCATATCTGCAGCGCTTCCTGGGTGCTGTGAAGAGGAAGGACAATCGCATGGCCATGCAAGTGGTCTCCATCCTGGGGAATTAGCTGAGGCCCCAGACACTCCCTGTGGGTCCTGCAGCGCCATTAGTAACCCTGCCCAGGCTCATCCGGGCAGCAGCTGCCTGGCACCTTCCATACAGACGCAGGCAGCAGCCATGGCAAACTCTTCCTTCCGTGCTGTCGACAAATTATTGCTCCCTGGGGTTGGATAACTGCCCCCAACAGTTCAAGGGCTCCTGTGAGTTAAACCTTTAGACGGCAGTGTGTTTCTGCCCAGGTTCAGTTCCAGGTCTGTAAGGTCTCTCTTCCACGTGGCAGTCCTGCTCTGTGGAGCATCGCGGGGCCCAGGCTGGCTCTGTTCATGCAAGGCAGTGACTCTGCGACCCCAGGGACTGCAGCAGGCACCCCGGGTGACTTCCTGGACCCAAAGCAGAGAGGTGCTCATGCGGCATACTCAACAGATTTTCCACAGGGCTTTCATATCTTCCCACTCATCCAACCAGGGGAAGCTGGCCCTGGGACATTCTGCAGACCCTCTGTGCTCTCCATGTACTGTGACCTTCCCTCCGTCACCCCGCTGGTACTGTACAGGGGCAGGAGGGACACTAGCCTCCTGGCCCCACTCCAGGGCAGCTACACAGACCCAGCCCCTTCCCACTCATCTTCCTGGGAAAAGTTAACCTGCAGCATTAGGATGTTTTGGGAAGAAATAGAAAACCCTAGCTCACAAGTGTTCGCTGCTGCTCACGACCAGGAGCTGGAGGTGTAGCAGGTACAGAGTTGGCTACTATCCCAGGTGGCTTTCATCCTCGCCTTGCCCCCTGGGGCTCTGCAGTGACACAGGCTCACAGTGGCACCGATGTGCATGGGCACTCAGTGGCCCGCTGGTGTTCCCGCGGGTACTCTGCTGGGGAGCAGGTACAGGAGCTAACACCTGTTCTCATCAAGGTCAGCATACTGTGGGAGCAAGAGGCAAGAAGGTGGGAGGTTGTCAGGCACAGTGGTGCATGCCCGTGACCCCAGTACTCAGGAGGCTGAGGCAGGAGGATTGCAAGCTCGAGGCCAGTCTCAGCAACTGAGCAAGACGGTCTCAAAATAAAAAATAAAAGGAATGGGGGTGTAGCTCAGTGGTCAAGTCCTTCTGGGTTCAATCCCTGGTACTGCAAAAAAAAAAAAACTTAAAAAATGCAGGTAGAGTGTCAAGGGCACCAATAGGAGAGGACACAGGAGGGGTGGGGAGGAGCCAGAGAGGACTCTGCAGAGGAAGAGGCGTGAACACGGAGGGTGCTGGATCCTGGAGGAGAAGGCTCTACAAACGCAATTCTGGGGAGCTCAGGAGCTGAGGGCAGTGTTACCAGAACAGCCCAGACACAGTGACCCTGCTGCTCAGAGGCGCAGCCTCCTGGTGAGGTCCTGGCAGGGTGGCTGGGACGCAGGACGGTCACGCACCGCAGACGCTGGGATGAGGGCAGTCACCTGAGGCCAGATGATCTTCTGGTCCCCAGATCAGTGTTCATGCTGCCAGGTTTGACGGGTCGGAGTTTTTCTTGGGGGGATCTTTCCTGCACCCATCCCCCTCTTACCTGTCCACTTACCTCTCCAGCCTCAGCACCTCCTGGGAACCCTGCCTTTCAGTCCTCTGGAAATGTAACTCCTCCTCAGACTTTCCTCTTTGGTCTTGTTGGACTTGAGGAACCACTAGAAAACGGAGCTCGCACACCTCTTAACATCACCCACTCCTTGATGACAACTTGTGAGCACAGGTTTGTGACAAGGGTTTCTTAGCTTACCTGGTCAATGCACACGGTCTCTGTGGGCCTGGGGGCAGCACGGCCTCAAGGAGGAGCTGCCCAGGTCGGGATCTGCCAGAGCTTGTCATTTCTGAAGACTCTTCTTACCGACCACATAGATGAAACCCCAGGCAAAGCTGGTCTTTCTTCTGTGGCCAACAAATCCAGTGTTAAGGTAGCACTGCCCAAGCAATTGCTTTGAGAGTGGGACCCTTGAATTTTTGTTTTTGACTTTAAATAGCTTCTCTTTGTAGAAGACAGTTTATGATTGACTCTTTAAAATACACCTTGAAGGAAACAAATGTAGTTGTCCTTATTAAAAAATGTATTGTACATTTCAAAATTAAACTTGCAGCTCACAGCGCCCGGCGCCTGGTTGCGTCTGATGCTAACATCAGCAAACACAACGTGAAAAAGAACCACTGAGAGCATTTGAAATTAAAATTGGTTTAGTTTTAAGATGGGGATGTAATCAATTTCCCTTAGAAAATTATAAAAACTGTGGTGCACAGAAGAATGTGGTGACACCAGACACCACCTCTTTGCTGAACTCAGGACTCGGGTGGCAGCCCTTGGAGGAGCCTTAGCAGGAACCACACAAACGGAATGGCATCCTTCAACTTTCCCGCTGTGGTCCCTGTTAGCAAAAATGACCCAGAAAGCTCCCCAAAACTTGTCACCTGCCCTGCAGGAACTAGCACTGTGCCACAGCCCTGAGTTGCCTGGTTTTGTTAACTTCACGTCAGCAGAGATGTGGGGGCTCATTCATATCTGCAGTCCCTGGGGCTCCATAAGCCTCCTCTGAGCTGTTCTAATACCCCTAAACCCCTCCACTGCCCCTCCTCGTGCTGATGACAAACCATCCCAGAGGCTCCAGCGGCTCCGGCGTGCACAGCTGAGAGTGGACCAGGCTCCTGGACACGGGCTTATCATGTGTCTGGGCACTTGGTCCCCACGCTGGCTCTCTAGTCCACTCAGCCTCCCACTGTGTCGCTCACCAGGACTCAGGTCAGCACTGTCCCCAGCAAAAAGTGCACTCTGAGGGAGCGGTGTCCGGATGGCTCAGGAGAGGTGCCACAACCTGTCTGAGCTGGCCCCAGGCATTCACTAACACAGCCTGATAGCGTATGGAGTTCCCGGATCTTGTCCCCGTGTCTCCCACTGGGCTGTAAGCTCGTTGGTCAAGACTTGTCCATTTTGTCTATGATTTTATTCCCACTGACTAATACAGGGTATCCCACATGATAGGAACTTAATTATAAAAGGGAAGGATGGAGGAGGTGCCTGAGCGGATCCTCCTTGACCCCGTGTTACAGGTGGAGAATGTGATGAACAGGTTATCTGGCTTGTCCCGACGCGCACTGTTGACCTGGGGGTGGGGGTGCGGGTGTCCCACATGCAGGTCTATCCGCCCCTGCTGTGATCATCAGTTGCCCATCGCCTGTGGAATCCTCCGTGTGTGCCCTCGCTCAGCCCATACGCCTGAGGGACGGGAGCTGGCCATGGTGCTGTAACCCGCTGAGTCTCTATTTCAGTAGCTCTAAGATCACATGGTCGCGTGATGTTCTGTTGGGCCTTTGGGGTTCAGACGCGCTGCACCTTGCTCTCTCATCCAGCCATGGGTTTGGTGTAGTGTGTCCCCAGCTAACGGCAGCAGCTTCCAGGCTCCATACACGTAACACGTCATCATGTGGAAGTCGTAACAGGGCTGTGGAGTCATGCCCCTTTTCCAGATGGGAACTTGAATCTTGGGCTTGGTAGCTTGCTCAGAGTCACTCAGAAAGGGGCAGCCCCATGACCTTCACTTCAGGAATTCTTGCTCTGAGAAGCAGAGGGAATGGAAGTCCCTTGGTGGGGTCATATTCCACAGCCTTCTGTCCAGCTTACAGCATCCCTGATGTGGCAGAAGCCACCAACCACGAGATCCGGGGACCCTTCCTCCCCTGCCCGATTGCCATCTAGGCCCTGCACACCCCTCTGCAGGGAGCGGGCTGCACCACACCCATGGGAAGAGCTCAGAGCACAAAGACGTCTATGGTGTTAGTTTGTGGATGACGTTATGGAGATGAGACGTTAAGCTTTCTTTTTACAAAGACTCAGGTGGTCCCTGGGAACATGAGTGGAGGAAGGAGGGAAATCAGGTCATGGCGGGCATCTTGCCAAACATAATTATTTTATTGAAACTTATTTTCCTGGGGGTTTCTTTTCACGCTTCCTCCTGAATTTTACACGCGCTGGGCCTAACGTGATCTTACGTATGGATAGGAGAAGGAAGGAGGAGCAAATCTATGGCTGTTGGGCATAGGAACCAGTGTTCCCACGGTCCTTCCCCATCTGCCAAATGAGTTGTCACAGGGTGGAACCTTCTAGGTCTCCAGCGCCTCTCAGCGGCACATCTTCCTCCCTGAGGTCGGCTGGCATTTAGGGTGAATGGCTCTGCATCTGCCAGGGCCTCTCGCTCAGCCCCGGGCCGCATGGGCATATGCTAGGCCCTCTGAGCCCCAAGATCTTAGGGGCCTGTCGGGGACTCCCCTGAGCCCTGCTCTCCTCTCTTGCTGCCCCCTGTCATCTCCACATGACCCTGTGAGAGAGGCCGTGTAATTACCGGCTTTCATGTGTTATAAGTTTCTGTTTAAGGAAAGTAAAGACTTGAGTTTAGCAAAATTCTGCATTCAATTATTAACTTTTTAAAATATTTTTGTGGGTGGGGTGTGGTGGTGCACACTTGTAATCCCAGTACTTGGGAGGCTGAGACAGGAGGATCACAGGTTTGAAGCCAGCCTTGGCTACTTAGTGAAGCTCTCCGTAACTTACTGAGCCCCTGTTTCCAAATAAAAAATAGAAAAGGTCTGGGGGTATAGCCTGCAGGTAGAAGGCCCCTGGGTTCCATCCCCAGCACCACACACACACACACACACACACACACAAAAAAAAAAAAAAAAAAAAATATATATATATATATATATATATATATATATATATATATATATTGTGTATGTCAAGTCAAGAGTCTCGAACAGACTGAGACTGTGCTACTCAGGAGAGAAGCGGAGGCTGCGTCTGGGGAAGGGTCTCCTGGAGCAGGACCCCTGATCCCTCCCTGGGTATGCACCCGGGGTGAAAAAGGATGAGGGGCAGAATCTCTAGACAGCAGGTGGGCGTCTGGGGGTTCTAGTGCCCCCGAGGGTGATTCTGAGATGCCCCTCCATGCCCTAGTACAGAAGCTGAGGCTCCTAGTACAGGATCAACTCCAGAACGGAGCCGGGCAGAACAGGGCATGCCTGGGAGCCAGGAGGGGCTACAGGGACCCGAGACCTCAGGACACTGACTCCATGCGAAGCCCCACATGTGCCCGGATCCACCCCACCTCACAGAGGGCCCAGGATGGGGCCAGGCGTGGTGGCGCATGCCTGTAATCCCCGTGACTTGGGAGCCTGAGGCAGGAGGATTGCAAGTTTAAGGCCAGCCTCAGCAACTTAACAAGACCCTGTCTCAAAAAAATAAGGGATGGAAATATAGCTCAACAGTAAAGTGCACCTGGGTTCGAGCCCCAGTACTGAAAAAAAAAGATAAAACAGAATTAAATAAATAAGTGGCCAAGGCTCTCCTACAGTCAGACCTGAAAGGCTCCGTTTGTCCGTGTGGAGTCTCCAGTGGGGGCCCCTGCAGGACCCGCAGGCTGAGAGCTTCCTGAAGCCACAGCAAGGACAGTGGAGACGAGGGCGAGTGGGCGCCCCAACTGCACAGCCGCTGCTCCCTCCCTCCCCGCGCCCCAGGCCCCAGCGCACCAGGCATTTTCTTTATTCCTTCCTTTTTAGGAAAAACAATCAAAACGGCAGTTCAAAGAAGTCTCTGATCTTCTGAGAATAATCCACGAGACAGCGAAAATCCCCAAAGCCAAGCAGCCTGGGCCCACCGGGCCAGGGGCAAGCACTGAGGTGGGACTGTCAGGGGGGCACAGGAGGTGTGTCACTCTCTGTGTCCCTGATGCCCCTCTGTGTCCTCACTGAGCCCGGCACACAGAGGCAGACTTCTGAAAATGCCAACTGGTCCCCTTGCAGACACAGCACCATTCTCTGCCTTCGAAGGCCAGCTGGCTTCGCCTTGTGAACTGAAACCTGACACCCTGTCAGGGCCAGTACCCTGCTGCCACACAGGTCTGAGCCCCTCACAGGCCCTGCACAATGCCCAGACATCCCACCTTGGCCTCCAGGGCTGGAGCACAGGCTGCACTGTGTGGGACCACACGCCCCTCAGCCATAAGGCACCTCCCTTTGGAGACTGGAAAAATTAAGACGAGGGAATGTGAACCCTGCAGCCCAGGCACTGGGTGAAAGCCAGATGCAGCCTCACTACACTCTCTAGACAAAGGTAATTTCAGAAAACCAGGGACTTCTGATGCCGTGTGAGAATCGTTTTAAATGTATACAGGTATGAGGATTGGATTTTAGATATCTGGAGCAAAAAGCTCCTAGCAAGTAGGATTGATTTGAAAATAAGTGAACTTCAGAAAACCTGGCAGCCATGTGTTAAACCCAGAGACCCAGTGCTTGGCAGGACATCAGCCCAGCGCCCTCCTTCATGACATGCAGCTGCTGGGGGCGTGTTCGAGACACCCACAGTCTCATGAGCACCCACAGGGCCCTGTGCGTGGGGCCGGCTGGAAACCAGCACCTTCAGACCCCTGAGGTATGGCATGCTCTGGAACCCCTGGATCAGCCCCTATGTTCCACCCACGGGCCTTCCTGGCTGCAGTGTCCCAGGACCCCGAGGGACTCTCGACGCCCCGTCCCACCCTCTGCATCAGGACTCGATCCCTATCTGTGAACACACACCTCACCGAGGGGCCCTCTCCACAGCCAGCATGGACACCAGGCTCTGACTGTAAAACAGGAGGGAGAGTGCGCGTGGGTGTTGGCAGTGCGTGCACAGGTGACAGGGTGTTGGTGTGTTACGGCAGCACTGAGGCTCCGTCAACACTGACGCACATCCTGTTCTGGGGACTCAGAGCACACAGGAGCATTCTCTAACTTTTCACCAACTCCTAGGACGCAGGTGCCCGACAGCTTTTGACAGCTTTCCACAGGGAGCAGCTGTCCATGCCCCAAGCCTCAGCACGCCAGGCTAGAGCCCAGGCGGCCGCCCTGCTCCCTGCCTCTGGGTCCCGCCAGCACCTGCCGCAGGTGAAGGAACCTGAGGTCTGCCCACACACCGTCCCAGGAGTAAACTGAGGTGCAGGATAAATGTGGAGGGAAACCCCCCAGGGGCACATGTAACTTGGTCCTCCCAACATGGGCGCCCTTGCTGCTCAGAGGTGTGGCTCGGAAACTGACTTGGCGTTTTGACATAGTGGAGAGGATAATCCACTCACTGGCAAGCGCGTGTATTAATCAGGATTAGTGTGACTGAGTGTGACAGAAAATCCAAATAATAGTGGCTTCAACAAGCTGGAAATGTATTTCCATTTCTTGTGGGCAAAAAGGAAGCCCAGAGACAGGCGATGCCCAAGCCCTGTGGCACTGCGCGGTCCTGGAAAGTAGGGTCTACTTTCCCTTTCGTTGTGCCAACCTTCCTCACAGGGACTTTTTCCTCTTAGCCCCAAATGGCTGCGGGCATGCCCACCATCAAGGTCACATTCCAACCAGCAGCAAGAAAGACAGAATGGAAGCAGAGCACATGTCCTCCCAAGAGACGGGTTCTGGAAAGAGTGTGTGGCTGTCACTTACGCTGCCTCAGACAGAATTCCATCACGTATTTAGCTGCAAAAGAGGCTGGGAAACCCAACTCCATTCTGGGGAGTCATGTGCCTGGTAAAAGACCAGGCATTCCAAGGAAAGGAAGGTGCGCAGACCTCGGGTGACGAGTGACCCCTGCATCCCTGGGCCCCGCTGCCTTGAGGAGGGCTGGGTCTGTGGAGGCCTCGGGCCCCGGCCTTCTCCCCAGCGTGGCTCAAGGGTCCAACGTGCACACATGTGCGTCCTTCTGCCCGGGGGCCTCCACAGCCACTTCTGCTTCCCTGCCTCGTGGCCTCCTGCAGAAGGATGATTACAAGTTTGTGATCCCACCTGGCCTTCCTCCGACTGAGGGGGAGAGGACCTACCTCTCTGTGAGTCACAGGCCACCGGCCATTTTCCTGTACTCTGCCCTAGTACTCAGGCGCAGAGCTCACCGGGACATGGAATGCTGTGTCCAGCGTCACACTGGAACATGGCCCACCCCGACAGACAGACAGGGCCCAGGCTGCTCTGGTCCTCCAGAATTCAGCCTCCTCACTCCCTGGCAGGGGGCTCAGTGGCCATGGGTCCAGAGCTCCTGCCTAGCGGCTCACCCAGGGCTTGAGTCTGTGAGGCATCCCTGAGGCTCAGCCATGCACCATGGGCCATACAGGGACAGAGAATACACACACAATGGGCGCAGCTGTCCTCAGGAAGCATCCACCTCTTGGGGCAGGAGGTCCCTGTGTGTAGCACCCCAGGATGTACCTGCTGATTGAGTCCCCTGTGTAAAGGCAGAGTCCCTCTGGGTTCCCTGGCTGTGAGTGGGCACACCCAGATCACTCCTGACCCGGCTGCTTCTACCTGGAAGTCAGCCAGGAGGTACTGTAAAGCCCCATGAGGGATGGACAGAATCCCTCTTTACCTGGAGCCACAGTACAGACCACCAGGCCTGCCCACTCACCCCGTCCATCTCCAGAGCAAGGAAGAAGAACAGATATTGTCCTGAGTTCTGCCCTGGCATACCCCGGCCCTGCGAGGAGGCTGCTGTTGCCTGGATCTCCTCATCCTGATGGACCCCCCCCCAAGGCACAGGGCTGACAAGGATATGCGAATTATTTTAGCATCTTCATCTTTAAGGAGAAGCTTGGTGTGATCAAAACCTGCATCTCAGGACAGCAAATCCCTAGATGGTTAAGGCTTTGAAAAATTCAAAGGAAAGCTAGCTGGTGAGTGAAATGCCTGAAACCCTCACCAGCCCTCACCTGTCATGCAAACCCAGTGATCTAACCCACAGCCTTGACGATCGGGGCCTTGGAGACCCAGCTTCCACAGCAGAACCTCCCTGGAGGAGGAGGACATCAGGGACCCTGGTCTCTGCATCTAGAGTGAATAATAGATGGAGCCCTACTGTTTTGTAGCTGGATGCAAATTGGCAATCCCTGACTGTCATAGGAGAAGCTGCTCATAGTCCAGTCCCAGGTTAATGCTCTGCCTGTACCCTGAGCCTGAGGTGAAATGTCTTGATGCTAAAGACAATATGACCTCAGAAACATTAACTAGGGTCTCGTCAAATTACTCTACTAGTAATTTACTTCACCAGGATTTGATATTTTAGGTATTTATAAGTTTTTTAAGTGTTTACTAAGTATTTTAGATAAATATTAGTTCTATTTTCAAATAATATGGGTTACCAATAGAATTTTGGAAGGATGACTGATGGGGGATGGATGGATAGATGGATGGATGGATGGATGGATGGATGGATGGATGGATGATCAATAGTGGATGGATGGTAGTAAATGGATGATAGATAATGGATGATTATGGATGGATAATGGATATTAGATGGGTAGATGATGGATAAATGAGTAGATGGATAAATGGATGAATGGATAAGTGGATGCATAGATAGATATATGGATGAATGATAAATGATAGTGAATGGATGGATAAGTAGATAGATAGATAGATAGATAGATAGATAGATAGATGATATAGAGATAGATAGACAGATAGATGATAGAAGATTAGTGGATGGATGGGTATATAGATGAATGATGGATGATAGTGGATGGATAGAAGAATATATAGATAGATGATGGATTGGTGGATGGATGGATGGATGGATGGATGGATGGATAGATGAAGTAGTGGGTGGATGATGGATGGATGGATGGACAATGGATGGATGAATGGATGGATTAGTGGGCAGATGATAAAGGATAGATGGATGGATGCATGCACGAATGGATGGATGCATGGATAGATGGATTAGTGGGTGGATGATGGATAGATGGATAATGGATGATGGATGGATGGATGGATGGATGGATGGATGGATGGACAATGGATGGAGGGATTAGTGGGTAGATGATGGGTGATGGATGGATGATGGATGGATGGATGGATGATGGATGGATGAAGTAGTGGGTAGATGATGGATGGATGGATGGACAATGGATGGATGAATGGATGGATTAGTGGGCAGATGATAAAGGA
>PVJS01054055.1:0-13093 GCA_004027185.1 Glis glis
CGCTCTGGCGCCTGGTGAAGCGGGACGTGCGGACGCCCTTCGTCGTGGAGCTGGAGGTGCTGGACGGCCACGAGCCCGACGCCGGGCGGCCGCTGGCCCGCGCGCAGCAGGAGCGCCACTTCATGGCCCCCGGGGTGCGGCGGCTGCCGGTGCGCGCGGGCCGGGTGCGGGCCACGCTCTTCCTGCCGCCAGGTGAGCCGCCTGCTGCCCAGAGTCCGGTCTAGTCTTTGGTCTAGTCTTCGGCCCTTTGCCTGATCAGAAAACCACATGATTTTGGAACTTCTCTGAGCTGTTCCCTGCGCTCCAGAGTCTATCGTGGTTTCTGATTTTCTTTTCCTTTTTTCTGTACTGAGGATCCAATTCAGGGCTGTCGTGCTAGCCATGCGCTCCAGCACTGAGCTACATCCCACCCTCTCACGGGTTCTAAATGAAAGTTTTCTTCTTTAAATTTCGTGTACCCCCCCCCCAGGGAGGCACTGTTGATCCCTTATATTCATTGAGATCCACTGTATGACAGCCACTTGGCTGTGCTTTGAATACCAATATCATCATTGACTTCTGCCTCCTTTCACATCAAACTTCCGAAGAGTGTTTCCAAAATACAGTTCCCCATAATTATTAAAACACACACAATTCCCTGACATGCCCCCTCCCTGCAGTGGTCCCCTCCCCGCAGTGGTCCCCTTCCCTAGGGGCCAGTTGGCAATATCTGGAGTCATTTTTGGTTGTCACAACTGAAGGGGGACGTGCTATTGGCATCTAGCCGGTAGAGGCAGTGATGCTGCTAAACATCCCACAATAAACAGGGCAGCCCCCAGAAAAAAGAATTATCTTGCTCAAAATTGCTATAGTGCTGAGGTTGATAAACCCCAATCTAAGTAAAAACAGGGTACAGTCTAGGTAGAAGTGGCCTGCATGGCCCATCCCTTCCAACCAAATTTCTGACTTTAACCCCTAGTGTGCATAGGTGCTAGAGTTGCCGTTGTGCACAGAATTCCTAAACTGAATTATGTGATTATTCTCCAAAACAAGACAATGCACTTTATTTTTATTTATTTATATATATTATTTTTATTTTATTTTACTTTTGTAGTACTGGGCATTCTACCTCTGAGCTCCACCCACGACCCTATTTTATTTTTATTTTGAAACAGAGTCTCAACTGGGCGTGGTGGCGCATGCTTGTAATCCCAGTACTTCGGAGGCTGAGACAGGAGGATCTGGGTTCGCAGCCGACCTCAGCTACTTTAGTGAGGCCCTCCGCAACTTAGTGAGACCCTGTTTCAAATTAAAGAATAAAAAAATAGGGGGTGGTGTAGCTCGGAGGTAGAATGCCCCTGGGTTCAATCCCCAGTACCGCAAAAAAAAAAAAAAAGAAAAGAAAAGAAACAGTCTCACTGGGTTGATGAGAGTCTCACTACTTGCTGAGACTGTCCTTGAACCTGTGGTCCTCCTGTCAGCCTCCCAAGTATTGGGATTACAGGGATGCACCACCACGTCTGGTGTTTTTGTTTTGTTTTGGTACTAGGCATGGAACCCACATTGGGGATTGCTTAAGAAATGCAAAACTGGCCAGGCGTGGTGGTGCATGCTTATAATCCCAGGACTTGGAAGGCTGAGACAGGAAGAAAGCAGGTTCAAGGCCACTTAGGCCCTCCACATCTTAGTGAGACCCTGTTTCAAAATAAAGAATAAGCCGGGTGTGGTGGCGCATGCTTGTAATCCCAGTACTTTGGGAGGCAGAGACCGGAGGATCCGGGTTCACGGCCAGCCTCAGCGCGGGCGCGCTCACGCTCTCTCTCTCTCTCTCTCTCTCTCTCTCTCTCCTCTCTCTCTCTCTCTCCTTAGTGAGGCCCTCTGCAACTTCGTGAGACCCAGTTTCAAGATAAAGTATAAAAAATAGGGCCGGGGGTGTAGCGCGGAGGTAGAACGCCCCTGCGTTCAATCCCCAGTACTGAAAAATAAATAAATAAAGAAAGAAAGAATAAAAAAAATAGGGCTGGGGGTGTAGCTTGGAGGTAGAATGCCCCTGGGTTCAATCCCCAGTACCACCAAAAAAAAAAAAAAAAAGACTCTTCTAAAGGTTTGCATTCAACACAAGAAGAAAAAAAAATCTTAACACTCAATTGTGATACCTGATATTCTAATCAAGTCAATCTTGTGTTAAATATTTTGGTGACTAAGGAGTTTATTGGTTAGCAATAGCTAACCAAATCAGACATGGTTGGTTTGTTTTGTTTTGTTGGCATGGTTCTGGGGATTGAACCCAGGGACATTCTACCTCTGAGCTGAACCCCCAGCCCTATTTTTTAATTTTTAATTTTAATTTTAATTAATTAATTAATTTATTTATTTATTTATTTTTGTGTGGAACTGGGGATTGAGCCCAGGGGCATTCTATCTCCGAGCCCCACCCCCAGCCCTATTTTTTATTCTTTATTTTGAAACAGGGTCTCACTAAGTTGCAGAGGGCCTCACTAAATAGCCCAGGCTGGCTGCAAACCTGTGATCCTCCTATCTCAGCCTCCCAAGTACTGGGATTATAGGCATGCGCCATCACGCCCAGCTACATGGTTGTATTTATAGTCTATTAGAGGCTACAGGCAATTACCTCTGCATCTATAGTACTATGTGACAGGTGCTATGATAGGGGAGGCATAGGCTCAGCGTGCTGGTGGAATACAGAAAAGACTATCTAATCAAACTCTGTTGTGGGGGCATCTGGGAAGGCTTTAATGATGGGAGATCTAAATTTAGGTTTGAAGACTAAGGAATCAATTAGATTAAAAAATTCAGGAGGAGCCAGGAGCAGTGGCGCACACTTGTAATCCAGGTACTTGGGAGGCTGAGACAGGAGGATCGCAGTCTCGTGGCCAGCCTCACTTACTTAGTGAGGCCCTCCTCAACTTAGTGAGACCCTGTTTCAAAATAAAGAATGAAAAATAAGGCTGAGAGTGTAGCTCAGAGGTAGAAAGCCCCTGGGTTGGGGCTTCCAGTACAGCAAAAAAAAAAAAAAAAAAAAAAAAATAGCAGGAGGAAGAGAGAATAGTATTGTAGGCAAAGGAAACCGTGTATACCAATATTCAGGGGCCCAAAAAAGGGCAAATTTAGGGATGGCATTCTATAAGGCTGGAGCAGAGAGTTTAAGGAAAAAGAGTATATTCTAGTGATCTCCTGTATACATAGAGCACTTTACAGTTTCATTCTTAAATAGATAACTGTTTTTAACTGTTTTTGAGGCAGTGAGAAAGAAAAATTGGTAGAAAATGTATATTTCATCATATATTATTTCTAACTTGGTTTATTTATATTGTTATTGTGAAAATATTTGACAAACCTAGGAGAAAATAAGGCATTTTGTTTCCCCTCCCTTTTCCTTGTAGGTTATTAAAAGAAAAAAAAAAGTAAAAAGGGTCCTCTTTTATCAAGCACTCCAACCCCAAACCCCCTGACTTCAAAACCTTACTTGCTTACTGCCTGAAACGCAAATCCAGGACATCTTTTGAAAGGCTGAAGCTTGTGATTTGTGCTGTTCTCCAGGTGAGGGGCGCTTCCCTGGGATCATTGATCTGTTTGGAAGTGGAGGTGGCCTTTGTGAATACAGAGCCAGCCTCCTGGCCGGACATGGTTTTGCTGTGCTTGCTCTGGCTTACTTCAGATTTGAAGACCTCCCTGAGTATTTGAGTGACGTGCACTTGGAGTACTTTGAAGAAGCCGTAGGCTTTATGCTGCAGCATCCAAAGGTGGGTTCTGGTGATCGCCTGGGTGCAGAGGAGAGGCGGGTAAAGCGGACTCAGGGCTGGATCCAAAAGCCCTGCCAGGACAGTGGGAGCTGGAAATATGCAGGGAGACACAGGGCTCCCTCAAAAGTCACTAGTAAACCAGGCGTGGTGGCACAGGTCCATAATCCCAGTACTTGGAAGGCTGAGACAGGAGGATTGCAGGTTCAAGGCCAGCCTCAGCAATTTAGTGAGACTCTCAGCAACTTAGCAAGACCCTGTTTCAAAACAAAAAAATAAAAAGGGCTGGGGGTGTAGCTCAGAGGTAGAATGCCCCTGGGTTCAATCCCCAGTCCCCCTCCCAAAGTCACTGGTATTATTATTTCCATTTCCACCCATCTTTCTCCCATCTCTAAGACTTGACTGTTTAGCTCCTTTTTTTAACTGCTTATAATAATTCAAAAGAACTAGACTGAGAAGATACTAACCTTGAGTTCTGCTTCTGCATCTGCCACACAGTGACCTTATCATCCTGAATAAGACAAATGATCTCTCTAGGGTTTTTTCCCTCATGTATAACATTAATGTAAATGTATAGTGGAAAAAGTTGGAGTATAAAAAGAAACATTTTTTAGCCAGATGTGGTGGTGCATGCTTGTAATCCCAGTACTTGGAAGGCTGAGACAGGATTGCAGGTTCAAAGCCAGCCTCAGCAACTTAGTGACGCTGTCAGCAACTTAGCAAGACCATGCTTCCAAATAAAAAATAAAATAGGTCTGGAGGTATAGCCCACAGGTAGAATGTCCCTGGGTTCCACCCCTAGTACCACACAAAAATAAATAAATAAATAAATAAATAAATAATTAAATAAATAAAAAAGAGACATTTTTGAGACCATTGGAGACATTTGAATAGGAACAATGTTTTCAATAATATTAAAGAATCATTAATATTAAGTGTGATAATATTATAGTTTGATAAAGTCTTTATATGAGAGAAGAGAAATAATTAAAACATATTAGTATGATTATAAATGGAATGATATGCCAGACGTGGTGGCACACGCCTGTAATCCCAGTACTTGGGAGGCTGAGACAGGAGGACCACAGGTTGGAGGACAGCCTCAGCAAGTAGTGAGACTCTCATCAACCTAGTGAGACCCTGTTTCAAAATAAAAAATAAAATAGGACTGGGGGTGTAGCTTGGAGGTAGAATGCCCCTGGCTCAATCCCCAGTATCACACACACACACACACACACATACAAAGTGGAATGATATATACTCTTTGCTGCCATCTAGATTAAAAAGACTCAAATATTCTAATGTTAAAGTATAAGATGTTCTGAAAAACCTACAGGATGGTGTACTTCTGTTGGAGTTCAGGGAACTCTAATGATCTCTTAGCAGAGCTGCTAAAACCTAGATGATTTTGAACTGTGAAGGTTAGTTAATTTAGAGGAGATAAGGCCCTAAAAAATAGGAAACCAACATATACTCCTGGTTCTGCCATTAAGCTCTGGAAAGAGGGGCTTCTGCCCTGGTATGTATGTATGTATTTTGTGTGTGTGGAACTGGGGATTGAACCCAGGGGCATTCTACCTTCAAGCTATACCCCCAGCCCTATGTATGTATGTATGTATGTATGTATGTATGTATCTATCTATCTATCTATCATCTATCTATCTATATTTATTTATTTAATGTGTGTGTGTGTGTGTGTGTGTGTGTGTGTGTTACCAGGAATTGAACCCAGGAGCATGCTACCTCCAAGCTACACCCCTAGCTCTATTTTTTATTCTTTATTTGGAAACAGGGTCTCACTAAGTTGCGGAGGGCCTCACTTAGTAATTGAGGCTAGTTGCAAACCTGTGATCCTCCTGTCTCAGCCTCCCAAGTACTGGGATTACAAGTGTGTACCACCACGCCCAGCTTCTATTTATTATTTTGAAATGGGGTCTCACTAGGTTGCTGAGAGACTAGCTAAGTTGCCAAGGCTGGTCTTGAACCTGCAATCCTCCTGTCTCAGCCACCCAAGTATTGTGATTACAGGTGTGCGCCACCACGCTCATCTTGGACCCTTTGTTTTTTTGTGTGTTTTTAAAATTAATTAATTAATTTATTTCCTTATTTTTTGTGTGGTACTGGGGATTGAACCCAGGGGCATTCTACCTCCGAGCTACACCCCCAGCCCTACTTTTTATTCTTTATCTTGAAACAGGGTCTCACTAAGTTGCGGAGGCCTCACTAAGTAACTGAGGCTGACTGGGAACCTACGTTCCTCCTGTCTCAGCCTCCCAAGGACTGGGATTACAAGCATGCGCCACCACGCCCGGCTGCACCCTTTTTTTAGGTTACTGTACTTTGGTAAGTATTCTGTACTCTGCCAACAGGGTAATGAGTCTGAGGGGCCTAGGGAATATGTCCACCTGGAACCCATGTGCTCCCCACCATGCCCTTGGGATCTGGAGCCCCAGATTCTCTGCCTAACAATTCTGGTCCTCCTTCCAGGCCCTATGCCTGTTCTCTGAGTGCATCAGTGTGTATACACCTAGGCCTTAAACAAGCAGGCTGGTGTCTACACACATGTGTGAGAGGCCCCTTAAGGTACATGAAGGATCCAGGGACGGGAAGAGAAGGAGGGTAGCTGGCCATGAACCAGGATCCTCCTGTCTCAGCCTCCCAAGTACTGGGATTACAAGCATATGCCACCACGCCTGGCTTCTGTGTATACTCTTGACTGAGTCTTTGTAACTATCAGGGGATGGCCTGTATATTAGGAAATCAATTGATTTCCTTATCAAAAGACATACTTGAACTTTGTGAATTGTTGCACAGAGAAGGGAAACAAATTATATTTGAGAAAGCTACTTAGAGAATGTAAAATCATTGTTTATATCCTCCACTTATGAATTCTGGGCTTGTTCTCTCTTTCTCTCATCAGGTGAAAGGCCCTAGTGTTGGGCTTCTTGGTTTCTCCAAGGGAGGTGACCTGTGTCTCTCCATGGCTTCTTTCTTGAAGGGCATCACAGCCACAGTGCTTATCAATGCTTGTGTGGCCAACACAATAGTTCCTCTGCATTACAAGGATATGATTATTCCTGACCTGGGTAGTGAGCCAGAGAAACAAAAAATCACCGAGTCAGGCCTTTTGAATTTTGTGGATGTTTGGAACAATCCATTGGAGGAACCCAACTACCAGAGTCTTATCCCATTGGAAAAGGCCGAGGGACCCTTCCTGTTTATTGTTGGTATGGATGATCAAAACTGGAAAAGTGAATTCTATGCTCAAATAGCTTCTGAACGGTTACAAGCCCATGGAAAAGACAGACCCCAGATCCTCTACTATCCAGGAACTGGTCATTGTATTGACCCACCTTATTTTCCTCCTTCCAGAGCATCTGTGCATGCATTCTTGGGTGAAGCAATATTCTATGGAGGCGAGCCAAAGGCGCACTCAAGGGCACAGGTAGACGCCTGGCAGCAAATTCAAACTTTCTTCCGAAAACATCTCAATGGTAAAAAAACCATCGAGCATAGCAAAATATAAGATTGCAATCTGTGTTAGTCAGCTTTTCATCACTGTGACCAAAATACCTGACAAGAACAACTTAGAGGAGGAAAGATTTATTTTGGCTCATGGTTTCAGAGATTCAGTCCATGGTTGTCTGGCTCCGAGACAGAGACATTGTGGTAGCAGCTATGGCAGAGGAAAGCTGCTTAGCTTGTGGCAGCTGAGAAGCAGAGAAAGAAGAGGGAGCCAGGGACAGATACAGTACTCAAGGCCACACCCCCGGTGACCCACTGACTCTGAACCTTGCTTTTTAGGGGACGTTCCAGATCCAAACCCTAACACAATCACAGACCAAATACCACTCATAAAAATCCCAATTGCACAACTTCTATTGGATCTCCCAGAGCACCTAGGAAACTGTAATAAAGCAACCAGCTGCCAGGTGTGGTGGCGCATGTCTATAATCCCAATACTTGGGAGGCAGAGACAGGAGGATCACAGGTTTGAGGATAGTCTCAGCAAGTAGTGAGACTCTCATCAACCTAGTGAGACCCTGTTTCAAAATAAAAATAAAATAGGGCTGGGGGTATAGCTCAGAGTTAGAATGTCCCTGGGTTCAGCCGGGCGTGGTGGCCCATGCTTGTAATCCCAGTACTTGGGAGGTTGAGACAGGAGGATCACAGGTTCGTGGCCAGCCTCAACTACTTAGGCCCTCTGCAACTTAGTGAGACCCTGTTTCAAAATAAAGAATAAAAAATAGGGCTGGGGGTGTAGCCCAGAGGTAGAATGCCCCTGGGTTCAATCCCCAGTCATACACACACACACACACACACACACACACACACACACACACAACCAACCAGCTCAGCTTCCTTGTCATGTCCTACTGAACTCATAGCCTTTGCAACCTTCTTTTCTTTACTGCTGGGACCCCTCCCCTCTCCCTGAACTTTACCCAATATATAGATTTAACCCTGATTTTAGCTGTGGGATCAGTCTTTGTGTGTGTGTGTGTGTGTGTGTGTGTGTGTGTGTGTGTGTATGTGTGTGGTACTGGGGATTGAACACAGGGGTATTCTACCTCTGAGCTACACCCCAACCCTTTTTATTTCTTGTTTTGAAACAGGGTCTCGCTACATTGCTGAGGCTGTCATTGAACCTGTGATTCTCCTGTCTCAATCTCTCAAGTACTAAATGAGATTATAGGCTTGCGCCACCATGCTCATCTTTAAGACCAGTCTTAACCTTAGGCAACAAAAATGTAAGAAGTGCTTGCCGCTGGGCGTGGTGGCACATACCTGTAGGCTGAGACAGGAGGATTACAGGTTTGAGGCCAGCCTTAGCAACTTAGAGAGACCCTGTCTCAAGATAAAAAATAACAATCTTAAAAAGGGCTGGGGATGTAGCTTAGTAGTAGAGTGCCTTGGGTTCAATCCACAATACCAAAACAAAACAAAAATCTAACAGTTATACCAGGTGTGGTGGCACATGCCCATAATTCCAATATTTTGGAGGCTGAGACAGGAGGATCACAGATTCCAAGCCAGTCTTAGTAACTTAGCAAGACCCTCAGCAACTTAGTGAGACCTTATTCCAAAATAAAAAAAAAAATTTTTTTTGCGGTACAGGGGATTGAACCCAGGGGCATTCTACCCTCAAGCTATACCCCCAGTCCTATTTTTTATTCTTTATTTTCTGAAACAGAGTCTTGCTAAGTTGCGGAGGGCCTCACTAAGTAGCTGAGGCTGGCCACGAACCCGGATCCTCTGGTCTCAGCCTCCCAAGTACTGGGATTACAAGCTTGTGCCACCACGCCCAGCACTAAAACATATCTTAACATTAGAGAGAAGGAGGAGGAAGAGGAGGAGGAGGAGGAGGAGCAGGAGGAAGAGAGGGAAGAGGAAGAGGAGGAGGAGCTTGTACAACTCTCAGTTGCTGGCCTAGCTTCATCCTTGTGTCCAATTCTGAATACTAACTTTCTGTATTGTTCCCTGTTGGGTCCTAACTGATCTTATCTGAGCCTTGGGAACCTGCCCACTTGAGTCGCTTAAGGAATAGATTCTGTCTCATGCTTGCCAGCACACATTCCTGGAAGTTTGCTCAAGACTTGTCCCTGACCCCTAAGCTGAAGGCTGGGGGCATTGTACCTGTCAATATACTTCCTTTATGTTTACCATCTCTATGGATTCCCAGTCACTATGTGGTACTTGCCTGTCTGGAGGATGGCCTTGATACCAGGGTTTTCAGGACGGCACCCTGTGGGCCATGGCCTTCACCTTTGGATGTCATGTTATACCTGCCAAATCAGACTTCCTCCAAGCACCATCTGCCCCTATTACCTTCCAACTGGAAAGGACGGGGTCAGGTCTGCTTCAGCCCACCAAAGCTGAAACACAATCAAGAATCCTAAGATGCCAGAGCAGAGAGCCTTTCCTGAACACAAGAAGTTTTCCAAGACTTCAGAGAAAATCCCATGATTTTCTGAGCACATATGGAATTTTTCACCAAATTGAGTCTATCCAAGCAAATGTCCATTAGATCCAAACTAATGAAAATAAAGGTTCCTTTGAGGTAATTTGATTTTGACCAGTTGTTAAAGCTCTGTCTTGAGTATAGTAATTCACCAGGTATTATAATTTTCTATGATGTGAATTGTGGGAGCCCCTGCTTTAACTCACTCCAAGGTGTGCCTGCTTGCTACTCTAGAGATGTTCTTGAGATGGGAGACCCAACTAGTTACACAAAATTTACAGCATCATAAAATAAAAGCAAGGCTTAGAAATCAATTCCTTCCAGTCAGGTGTGGTGGTGTATGCCTGTAATCCTAGTACTTGGGAGGCTGAGACAGGAGGATCGCAGGTCCAAAGCCAGCCTCAGCAATTTAGTGAGGCCATCTGCAACTTAGTGAGACCCTGTTTCCAAATAAAAAAATAAAATAGCGCTGGGGGTGTAGCTTGGAGTAGAATGCCCCTGGGTTCCATCCCCAGTACCACAAAAAACAACAAAAAAAAATGGGCTGCCAATATTGTTTCCATGAAGCTTAGTGGCTCAAAGCAGTTGATGCCTAAAAGGGATTCAGTTGGAGACACTTAAAAAGGAAAACAACAAAAAGCAAATCAGAAAATATAACCACGGAGAGAGCAGAGTGGTGGTTACCAGGGCCGGAGAAAGTAGGGAGGAGAGTGGGAAGGGGAAAAGTCGATCCATAGGTACCAAGTTATAGTTAGATAGGAGTAAGAATTTTGTGCTATTGCACAGTAAGGTGACTGTGGATAATGATAATGTACTGTATATTTCAAAAAGGTAGAAGAAAGAATTTTGGACATTTTCACCATTAATATATGATAAATGTTTGAGGAGATGGTTTAGCCTAATTTAAACATTATACGATGTATATATCTATAAAAAATCACATGGTACCCCATAAATATGTACAATTTTTCAGGTATCAGTTAAAAAGAAATTTAAGTTAAAAAAGAAAATATAACCAAATTTAACTCATTGCTCTGCTCTCTTTTGTAAACCTGACTGTATTTCTGTCAAGGTGAGAAAGGCTGATGGATAATTTTGAAAACAAATACATGTTTTTATCAACCACTGGTCATTTAAAAAATATGTGTACAAACCTGTTATGTACTTCAGGCAATTGAAAACACAAAGACTTCTTAATGCTTCCAAAATATCTAAAAATTCTAATGTATTTTATACACTTTTTTTGTGGTACTGGGGATTGAACTCAGAGGCATTCTACCTCTGAGCTACATCCCCAGACTGGTTTTATTTCTTAATTGGAAACAGAGTCTCACTAGGTTGCTGTATACACTCATTTTAAGTGGCCTTTGAACCCTGGAAAGAGAAAAGCTTGTGAAAGGCATTATATTTTTTAGGCATTATTGTGCAGATATACACAAAATCCAATATTCATGGACATTGTAATGATGGATTTGGAAGCAGAAGTAAAAATTACTAAAATATATATTTAAAATATATATCTGAGGGACTAAACACAGACTTTAACAAGTACTTCACAAAGAAAACAGTTGTTGGACAGCTTTTTGTGTGTGTGTGGTGCTGGGAATGGAACCCAGGGACATTATACCTTTGAGCTACACCCCCAGCCCTATTGCCCTATTTTATTTTGTATTTGGAAACAGGGTCTCACTAAATTGCCAAGGCTGGCTTCAAACCTGCGATCCACCTGTCTCAGCCCCCCAAATACTGGGATTACTGGTGTGTGACACCATGCCTGACTTTAAACCAGAAATTCTTGGTGCAATGGTCATATGCTTTCAGTGGCAAGTAGATTAGATTCAGGAATCAGAATGCATGACAGTTATGATTTTATTTATGGGTAAATGAAATAAAATATTTGAAAATGGGAGTGTTTCTCCAAAAATGCAAGATACACACACGCGCTCACACCCCTCTTCCTTGACAAGTGGTTTAATGGAATTATTCACCTGGGTTAATAACCTCATTTTACCCGTGTGTTTTAATTAAGATAGAATTTTATAGTAGAAATAACTTATGTATGTCAATACAATCTTTACTATAAAAGACTGAAGTAATACAGGTAAAATAAAAGATCCTCTTAACTCATTACCCAATCCCAGTTTTCCCCCAAGGGTTATTACTGTTAGCAATTTTAAGAGGACCCTTCCATAACCATTTTTTATTCACATACATGCAAATATATGTATGAATGGAAAAATACGTTTTATTTTGTGGGTTCAATGCCTTCTCTCTACAAAAATAAATAATTAAAAGGCATATACCATGTGCTTTTTTTCTGCATACAAAAAATACTTTGTTAGTACTTGTGTCAGGCCACAGAACAACAGAGTGATTTCTTCATGGTATATATATATCTGTAGTTCAGCTTTCTGAGTGGAAAAAGCTCCCTCGTCCCCATCCCCTCCATCCCACCTGGGCAAGTTTTAGGGCTTTATGGCATTCAAGTCAGGGACTTTTTCTGTACTAGTCTCTGTTCTCATCCCCTACCACATTATAGTTCAATTTAGTGTCTCATCTGAACCGTTTAAACTTTAACCACAATGCCTGTCTTAATCTGGGGCAAAGATTCTTTCAAGGAAGGAAACGAATTTGACAGGTGCCTAGCACACGTGGCTTCCCTCTAGCAGGTTTAGGGAATAGAGTCCTCTGCTGGCCAGTGAGGGGTTTTAGAGGAAACATTTTCTGTCAGAAATTTTTAATTTACCTTTTTCTGAGTCGTGGAGCAGCACCCTCGGATGAGATCCCGCCTCTTCGCAGTGGTCCCATCGCGGCCCCCCCTAAGTGGCGCCCCAGGGACCCGCCCAGGTCCTATCTCCTGGCCCTGCGGGATTCTGCACCAGGCAGCTCTGTCCTGGGCTGGGGTTAAAGCCTCCAGGATGCCGGCCCATGTGACCGGAGGTCGGGGTTGCACTCCCGGCCTCAGAACCCCGCTCCAGCCCCCGAGGTCGATGTCCACGGGCTGGTGGATGAGCTCCTGGATATTAAAGTGACAGGTTTAGAGCCGGGCGTGGTGGTGCCCGCCTGTAATCCTAGTATTTGGGAGGCTGAGATAGGAGGATCACAGGTTCAAGGACAGCCTTGGCAATTTAGCAAAGTCCTTGAAAGGTTCGAGGAGGACAGAGGAGACAGAGACCCTTAAAGGCAGAACAGGCTCTATTGGACTAAACCCTGCGGAGGGGGGTCTCCAGGAAAGGTTGGAGTCCATGTCCACTTACAGACTAGAAGTTTATATAGGTTAAGGAGAGATTCTACAGGGAGGAGTGGTAGCTGGCTATTGCCAAGGGGGATTAAGGGGAGATTCTAGGGGGGAGCATTGGTTGACTATTGCCAAGGGGGGGGGGGGGTTACA
>PVJS01054056.1:0-13092 GCA_004027185.1 Glis glis
CTACCTCCACACTACACCCCCGGCCCTATTTTTTATACTTTTATTTTGAAACTGGGTCTCACGAAGTTGTGGAGGGCCTCACTAAGTAGAGAGAGAAAGAGAGAGAGAGAGAGACAGGGAGAGAGAGAGAGAGCTGAGGCTGGCCGCGAACCCGGATCCTCCAGTCTCTGCCTCCCAAGTACTGGGATTACAAGCGTGCGCCACCATGCCCGGCTGTCACTGGGTTTTTGATGTCACTGTTTCCGGGGTATAATCAGTAATTGAGACCAAAGCTCTGACAAAATAATCCTTTTTAGAGTGCCATTAGCTGTCTCCATGGGTTTATCTGGAAATGTAGCATAAGTAGGGTCTTTATTCTTATTGCAGTCATGTGCATCTGTCTGAACTAAAGTACGCTGGGAAGAGCTAGGTAAGTGACTATTTCAGCTTACTTTTCTGTTCGTGGCTACAATTGGTCATCCACCCCCCTCCCTGGCTGAGGGGTCTGGTATCCAGAGTTCTAGTACGCAGGGTCAGACAGGAAACATTGAAACTGCCAGAAAAGGCACAAGTTTTGGTCAGAGACCCTGTGGAGCTAGAAATGCCACCACCCTACAACCCTGCAGACTGAGAAGCCACCCCCATCTGTGCCCCCTACACCATCTTTGAGGGCCTATAATTCAGTTTTTGGCTCCCCAGCTCCTGAGGGGACCCCAGGGCCACCAGTCCTGTACACCCCAAATCTACCCCCCCAAACCAGGGAACTCCAGGCCAGTGCAGCAATTCCCCTTGCAAGAATTATGCATATGGAGGACAGTAGATGGGGATGGACAGGTGATCCCAGGGCAGCCAGCGCTAGTATATCAGCCGTTCTTCCTTAACTGAAGCATCACACGCAGACAGCTGCTTCTCACTCTATTCAATGTGGAGGAACAGCAGCAAGTCCTCCAGACAGCTACCCAGTAGGTTGAGGATACTGCCTCGTCAGGGACCGTGGACCCAGCAACATGTGCCAGACTCCGTTTGCCCACAGAAAATCCTAACTGGGACCTCAGCAACCCACAAGATATGGTGAGCCTTCAGGAGTATTGGGAATCATTGCTATAGGGCATACAGAGAGGAGTTCAACGAGGAGAGTAACTTTAAAAACCAGGAGAAAAGAAGCGGTTCCAACCTCCAGGAGAGACTTAAGAGAATTTCTAGGAGCTGTGGGTTCTGCAGGCTCTGGATCCTTAACTTCGCTGTGATCGCTTTGCCTCTATATGAAGCCACAAGGGGGGAAAAGGACCAACAGGCAGCGTTCCAGCTACTAAAGAAAAGCTCCAGCACTGGGACTCCAAGATTTAGCTCAGAAAGGAACAAAACTACAGTTGGAGTCTTAGTACAGAAGCTCCGATTGTGGGAACGCCCAGTTGCTTATCTCTCAAAACAGCTGGATGGAGCTGTGGCTAGTTGGCCACTGTGCCTGCAAGCTGTGGCTGCAACAGCACTACTCGCCCAGGAGGCAGACAAACTGACACTCAGGCAACACCTCTTTGGCATGTCCGCTGGGGTGAAAAAAAAAACAAAATACTAGACACCCGCATTTGGTGGGAAGATGAGTCATTGCCCCGTTGATGTAATAACCCAGATAAGAAAGGCAGCAAAAACCCTATTTAAGATAAAAAAAAATTTTTTCAGGGAAGAGCAGAGTCTTGGTTCCAAATTCTCTGTCACACCCAGCATGATGCTTTTCCTCCCCAGCCCCTTTTTTTTCTCTCTCTATGCTTGTAATAAAAATTTGCTTAACCATTGCAATTAAAGGTTGTCCCAGCTTATCATTTCTATATGGGCCAAGGAGAAGGACCCACTGGAGATCACCCAGAACCATAACAGAATAAGGCAGGAGCCTAAGATGGTGCCAAAAATTTCTCCATTTAGAACTCATTTTCTTTAACCAGGCTCCCCACCAAATGCATGTTCCACGTGGGAGCAGTTAGAGGAAATCAGACTCAGGAAAAGAAACTGAAACCTAACCCAACCTTCCACACCTGCTGAGCCAATCAAGCCTGCCCCGTCGCCCTGAGGCAATATAATCTGTATACTGACTCCATTCAGGACTCAGACTTAAGACTTTAGTCCTCTGGGCCCCGCTGGCAGAAATAAAGAAATTCTCCTTCCCAACCTGGTCTCCATCTCTCCATGCCTGGCCTCCATCTCTCCATGCCTGGCCTCCCGCAACATTTCAATGTAAACATGAAAATAACACCTCAGAGTCCCATTCACTGTGGGACTTTAGCCAAGGTGGATTTTTTTGTTGTTGTTGTTTTTCTGTGGTACTAGGGATTGAGCCAAGGGATGTTCTACCTCTGAGCTACACCCTCAGCATTACTTTATTTTTTATTTTGAAGCATAGTCTCACTAAGTTGTCGAGGGCCCCAAAAGTTGCTGAGGCTGTCCCCCAACCTGCAATCCTCCTGTCTCAGCCTCCCAACTACAGGTATGTGTCACCACGCCTGGCCCCAAGGTACTTTTCTTTTAAGCTATAAATTCAGCTAGTCTGGAAGATGAGAGAAATTTTAGTCTTCTTTCAATAAAGCCAGTCATGACAAATTTTCATTAAATTAAGATTTGTTTCTCACATTTAGAAAGAATTTATGAATGAACTTGTAGCAAATGATGTGATTGAGTTCTTTCAGAGGAAAATGTCACAAATCTTGAGAGAACTTATGTAAGTAGTGGTTAGAAATAGAATGAGCCAGACAACTTGGTGAGACTTTCAGCAACATAACCAGACTCTGTTTCAAAACAAAAACAAGAGTTGGGCACAGTGGCACATGTCTGTAATCCTAGTATTTGGGAGGCTGAGACAGAAGGATCGCAGGTTCAAGGCCAGCCTCAGCATAGCGAGGCCCTCAGCAACCTAGTGAGACCCTGTTCCAAAATAAAAAAATAAAAGAGGGCTGGGAATATAGCTCAGAGTTAGATGTCCTTGGGTTCAATCCCCAGTGTTGCAAAATAATAACAAACAAAAAAAGAAGCTGGGGGTAGCCGGTGGTGCACGCCTATAATCCCAAAACTGGGAAGGCTGACACAGGAGGACTGCAGTTTCAAGGCCAGTCTCCAAAATTTAGCAAAACCCTCTTTCCTCCCTGCCCTTCCCCCTTCCCCATACTGGGGATTGAACCCAGGGGCTTTTTACATCTGAGCTACACCCCCAGCCCTATTTTATTTTATTTTTGTTGTGTTTTGGGGGAGTACTGGAGACTGAATCCTGGGGCATTTTACCTCTGAGTTACATTCCCAGCCCTTTTTAATTTTTGTTTGGAAATAAGGTCTCACTATATTGCTGAATGTCTTGTTATGTTGCTGAGGCTATCCTCGAACTTTCGAGCCTCCTGTCTCAGCCTCCCAAGTACTGGGATTATAGGTGTGCACTTCCATGCCTGGCTGCAAAACCATGTTTCAATATAAAAAAATAAAACAGGGTTGGGGCTGGGGGTGTACCTTGGGGATAGAATGCCCCTGGGTTCAATCCCCAGCATCACAGAAAAACAAAACAAACAAAAAAGGACTGGGTGTGTAGCTCAGAGGTAGAACCCAGTACCACCACCACAAAAAAAAAAAAAAAAAAAAAAAAAAAAAAAAAAAAAAAAAAAAAAAAAAAAAAAAAAAAAAGGAGCCGAGCATGGTGACACAGGCCTGTAATCCCAGTACCTGGGAGGTTGAGATAGGAGGATGGCAGGTTCAAGGACAGTCTCAGCAACTTAGCAAACCCTGTTTCAAAAAAAAAAAAAAAGAAAAGAAAACATATTTAGTTTATAACTGCTTGATATATATACAGGATGGCATTTCTTCGTGATCTCCACAGGTGACCTACAGTACCATATTCTGGATACCCTTCCTCAGTAATATGACAGCTTTCTTGTCTACATTGTATAGAGACAGGTACTACCTCCATTTCCTTATCTGAAAAAAAGACAATATTGGTTCCTACCTCATAAGACTGGTAAGGCCACTTAATGGATTAATTTGTATAAAATTATTTGGAGCCAGGCATGGTGGCTCACACTTGTAATCCTGGTACTTGGGAGGCTAAGACAGGAGGATCACAGGTTGGAGTACAGCCTCAGCAACATAGAGAGACTCTCAGCGACCTAAGGAGACCCTGTTTCAAACTAAAAAGGGCTGGAGGTAGAATGCCCCTGAGTTCAACCCCCAGTAACACACACGCACACGCACTGGAACTGCTACAAATGAAACCACTTGAGAGATGAGAATGAGGCTGGGACACTAAAGTAACTTGCAAAACATAATGCTAGGAAGAGGCAGAGCTAACAAGTAGGTGTCCGAGGCTGGCTGGGAGTACCGGAGAGGCTCAAACCAGGTAACCGGGGCCCAGGCAGTCCTCAACCAAGGAACGCACGGTGGGCTCCAAACCCGATGCTCCGCGAGGGGAGCGCAAACGCTTCCCACTCCATCCTGTGCAGCTGGCTGCGGCCCTCGGAGGCGCCACTGGCTTCCCGTCTAGGTCGAGAGATTTGGAGAGTCCCCGAGGATGAGACTCGCCCCCTTTAAGTCCTTCTAGAGCGAAAGGGGACTCCTTCCCAAATAGAGGGAGTCCCGGGGCCAGCGAAACGGAAGCGCCCTGGGTACCACGGACCCTGACGACACTTCCCAGATGCCCCGCAGGAAGAAGGGCCGCATCCCTGGCCCCGGGGCAGAAGTGCCTGGGTGTGACCTGAGCTTCTGGGTACTAATTCCTAGAATGCCAGAGGAATCTTTACCATTTTTTGCCTTTTTAGGTTGACTATGTCTTCGTTGCATCTGCTGATTTTGTTATGAAAGCTTTCAGGGGGCTCGGAGAGGAGGTGGATTTGGGAGGAGCGGGCTGTCTGGTAAAACCCCAAAGGGCTGAAAAGCAGGAGTAAGGATAAAAAGGAAAAGGATTGTCTTTGGTAGGAACCGAAGTTGAACTTCAGATCACCTCAGTACTCGAAAATAGACTACAATGAATCTCTTTGGGGGCGGGGGTTGTTTTGGATACTGGGGATTAAACCCAGGGGCATTCTACCTCTGAGCTACACACTCGGCCCCGCCCTCTTTTTTTGAAACAGGGTCTTGCTAAGTTGCTGAGGGTCTTGGTAAGTTGCTAAGGCTGGCCTCAAACCTGCTATCCTCCTGTCTCAGTCTCCTGAGGACTGAGATTACAGGCATGTGCCACTGTACCCAGCAAAAATAGACTAAAGTAAACTTTTTTTTGTTAGTATTCACATTCAGCTCTAATGTCCAGTAGTCCCTCCATATTCTGGTTGTTTACCTAATGCACACTCAACATAAAATATGGCTGCAAGTCACTTTGGGGAAATCTAGAGTGATTTGTGGTAATGTAAATCGGTTTCGGTAGCATATGAAGGTATTTCCTCAAGGAGACCCTGTCTGTGCTTCATTCAAGATACTCTGGAAATGAGAACTCACATAACAGAATTGCCAAAGGTACCACACACTCTCTCTTTTATTGATTTAATAGACCTCGATCTTTTCCACTTAAATCAAGTAGGAATTTAATAGGTTTCTCATCTCTTTCAGCCAGAAGGAAGCCACAATCGATGAGTGAATGCAGAGATCTCTGTATTAACCCATTCTGATGATCCCTTTTGCTTTCCTGCAATTTTTAGTTTGTTTTGGGGGGATACTAGGAATTGAACAAGCTATCCCCCCCCCCACGCACACACAATGTGTTCTTTCTTTCTTCCTTTATTAATTATTTTTGTGTGGTACTGGGGATGGAACCCAGGGGCATTCTACCTCTGACCCTCAGGCCTATTTTTTTTTTTTTTTGTGGTACCGGGGATTGAACCCAGGGGCGTTCTACCTCCAAGCTACACCCCCGGCCCTATTTTTTATACTTTATTTTGAAACCGGGTCTCACAAAGTTGCGGAGGCCTCACTAAGTAGCTGAAGCTGTCCGCAAACCCAGATCCACAGGTCTCATCCTCCCAAGTACTGGGATTACAAGCGTGGGCCACCACGCCCGGCCCTATTTTATTTTGAAACAGGGTATCACTAAGTTGCAGAGGGCCTCACTAAGTTGCTGAGGCTCATTGCAAACCTGCCATCATCCTGTCTCAGCCTCCCAAGTACTGGGATTACAGGTTTGTGTCACCATGCCCAGCTCTTTATTATTTTGAAACAGGGTCTCGCTAAGTTGCAAGGGCCTAAATTGCTGAGGCTGGCCTCAAACCTGCAATCCTCCTGTCTCAGCTTCTCATGTTCTGGTATTACAGGTATGTGCCACCATGCCCAGCTTTTCCTGCTCTTTATGATAAACATACTCATTTTGTCTCTGCCAATGAAGTGTCTCTGTGATAAAGGATAAAGGTTGGTGGGCCAGAGAAAGGGCTAGGACCAGCACAGCACCTCTCCCTGACTTCTAGATCAAGACTGATCAGGGATTACAAAGAGGATTGAAGCCAGGTGTGGTGGCGCACGCTTGTAATCCCAGTACATGGGAGGCTGAGACAGGAGGATCCAGGTTCGCAGCCAGCCTCAGCTACTTAGTGAGGCCCTCCGCAACTTAGTGAGACCCTGTTTCAAAATAAAGAATAAAAAATAGGGCTGGGGGTGTAGCTCGGAGGTAAAATGCCCCTGGGTTCAATACTCGGTACTGCAAAAAAAAAAAAAAAAAGAGTATTGAAAATGGACTGACCAATCAGGGCCCAGATTTAAGGACCAATCAGGGCCCAGACCTAAGGACCAATCAGAGGAGTTATCACACTATATAAGCTAGTCTCCTGAGAGAAAAATAAGCAGAGCAACAGAAAGTGAAGCAGAGAGAGAAGCAGAGACCAGCATAAGCAGATTAGTGGCGATAAGCAGGAAAAGTGGCTGCAGTAATAGTAGCGGCAGCAAGAGTGACAAGCAAGCTTGCAGAGCTATAGCACCAGCCAAGCAGAGCAGCAGCCACAGTGATTTGATGGCATCCCCTCAGCAGCAGTGGCAGCCAAGGCCCAGTGGAGCACCAGGGCGTGGTGACCCTTCGAGACTCCTCCCCTTGCAGGAGCCCTTTACTTTTCTCTGTCTCCTGTTAAACATTGTACCCTGATTCCCGCGTCTCCTAAGCTAAATTCATTTGGCTGTTGGAGAGAAGAGCTGAGGTAAGCTATGAGTCTGAGACCTCCTCACCCCAGCCCAACCTGTACTGGGTCCTGTCTCATCTGCTCTACCCCAACACTCCAGGATCCCATCATCCCTGTTGAATTCAAGTGTCCATTTGATGTCATCATTTCCCTCTTTCATTTCTGATCTGCAGCGAAGAGTCACTATAGACTCTCCAAGACAACTGATGAGCCTCTCACCAAGGAATTCCTCAAATCCTTGGCACCGAGAATGTCCTCTGAACTCTCCCAGAGCATAAAGCAGGTTGTGTGAGCAGATGTTACATGACAAATTTATTCTAGCATTTTGGCATTCTTATGTCGTGTGTGTGTGTGTGTGTGTGTGTGTGTGTGTGTGTGTGTTTTTTACCGGGAATGGAACCCAGGGGCATTCTACCTCTGAGCTACACCCTCAGCCCTATTTTATTCTTTATTTTGAAACAGGTCTCACTAAGTTGCAGAGGGCCTAAGTAGCTGAAGCTGGCTGTGAACCTGTGATCCTCCTGTCTCAGCCTCCCGAGTACTGGGATTACAAGCGTGTGATAGCACACCCAGCCCCTGTGTCTTTGTATATCTTCATCTATTGTGGTTCTCAGCTGAGAACAATTTTGACTTCAAGGGACATTTAAGAGTGCCTGGTGACATTTTTGCCTGTTATGACTGGTGTGCACACACCGGTGTCTAGAGGTCAAGTAATGCTGCCAAACATCCTACAATGCTAAAGACACCCCCCAACAACAGAGCTACCCAGTCACTGTTCTACAACATACTTACAAGTTCTGGTGTTTTAACTTCACAATAGGCTAACTTTGTGTCCAGGTTTCAGTCACTCAACTGAACAAACTGCTGAAGGCATTCCTGGGTGTTTGAGCTAACACAGCAAGTTCAGGAATCAGTGTTCACTGCACCCCTATCAACAAATCCAGCCACATCCACCACGGTATTACTTTTTTTTTTGGTGGTACCGGGGATTGAACCCAGGGGCGTTCTACCTCCGCGCTATGCCCCCGGCCCTATTTTTTTATACTTTATTTTGAAACCGGGTCTCACGAAGTTGCAGAGGGCCTCACTAAGGAGAAAGAGAGAGAGAGAGAGAGAGAGAGAGACAGGGAGAGAGAGAGAGAGAGCTGAGGCTGGCTGCGAACCCGGATCTTCCGGTCTCCGCCTCCCAAAGTACTGGGATTACAAGCATGCGCCACCACACCCGGCTCACCACTGTGTTACTTGACCTGATTTGTGTGTGTGAGGTGCTGGAGATTGAACTCAGGGGCATTCTACCTTTGAGGTACACCCCCAGTCATTTTTTAAATTTTGAAACAAGGTCTAAGTTGCTGAGGTCTCAGCCTCCCAAGTAGGAAGCCTCCCCAACTGGGATTACAAGCATGTGCCACCATACCCAGCTAACTTCCACCTGATTCTGCATCCATAAGATCCACAACCATATATATTTCCAAGGTTTCTAATGATATAAATTATAAAAATCCTTATCTTGGCTGGTACATCATCACGGTCATACTTTGTGTGTGTGGTACTCAGGATTGAACCCAGGGACATTCTACCTCTGAGCTATACCCCCAACCCTATTTTATTTTTCATTTTGAAACAGGGTCTCACTAAATTGCTGAGGGTCTCATTAAGTTGCTGAGCCTGGTGTGTGGTGTGGTGTGGTTGTGTGTGTGTGTGTGTGTGTGTGTGTGTGTGTGTTACTGGGGATTAAGCCCAGGGGCATTCTATCTCTGAGCTATACCCCAGCTCTGTTTATTGTTTTGAAACAGTGTCTTGATAGGTTGCTGAGTCTGGCTAAGTTGCTGAGGCTGTCCTTGAAACTGTAATCCTCCTGTTTCAGCCTCCCAAATACTGGTATTACAGGTGTGCACCACTACGCCTGGCCTGAGGCTGGTCTTGAACTTGCAATCCTCCTGTCTCATGCAGTTCTCCTGTCTCAGCCTCCCAATTACTGGGATTATGGGTGTGCACCACTGCACCTGGCTGTGGCCATACTTTTTACCTGAAGACTCATCTCCTCATTGGGTATGAGAACTTGAGTCTTATTGTAGGTCTAGAAAAATGAGAAGCAATTAAAGCAAGTCTTGGGAATCTACAGTTCCTTTCAAGGAAACTAAGTCAGGGAAGGACACTATAGGTTTTTCAGTCAAGGGGAGACTATGGTCAAGGAGGGAAGGGTTCTTTCTAATGGCAAAGCAGGCTTAGATAAATTCAGATGTTTAAGTCCTCAGCCTTATTGGAATCTGCCCATATGTTCCCACCCCAGTGTTTCAGGATTGCACTCCTACTGATGCCTATAACAAGACTCTACAGGTTTATGAATGTTATGAATTCAATGTGTGTCATTCAGCCACTGACTGAAATTTATGTTTGTACCTCTTTTTATTTTCAGAAACAAAGAAATGCTGATAATTTGTTTTAAAAAAAAGTCCCCACGGCAGGCGTGGTGGCACATGCCTGTAAATCCAGTACTTGGGAGGCTGAGACAGGAAGATTACAGGTTCAAGGCCAGCCTCAGCAACTTAGGGAGACCCTCAGCAACTTAGCGAGATCCTACTTTTAAAAAGTCAGAAGCCAGGCATGGTGTTGTGCGCTTGTAATCCCAGTACTTGGGAGGCTGAGACAGGAGGATCGCAGTTCGCAGCCAGCCTCAGCTACTTAGTGAGGGCCTCCGCAACTTAGTGAGTCCCTGTTTCAAGATAAAGAATTAAAAAAAAAAAGGGCTGGGCATGTAGCTCAGAGGTAGAATGCCCCTGGGTTCAATCCCTAGTACCACAAAAATAAAAATAAAAATAAAAAAGAATAAAAGTTAGGGCTACTGCAAAAAAAGTCAGAAAGTGTTGGGGGTGTAATTTGGGGGTAGAACACCCCTGGGTTCAACTCCCAACCCCCCCAAAATATGTCCCCCTAAATGTTTATATGTAGTCAAGCTCAAGGTTAAGATAGGAGAATCTCCCAGAAGCCTAAATTAGAGAACTCAAGCCCATGATGGCAAGTGGGAGTTGAACCTTAATAGCCCACAGAGACCAAGGAAACTAGATACACAGCTGGAAGCTTAATCTTGTGTAGATGGGAGTTGGGTTCAGCAGAGCCGTGCACATTTGTTGAGGGCCGTCTTAGGACCACACATTGAGATTAGCATGTTGGACAACTCAGCTGTGTACACAGTGCCTGGTGGAGTGGAATCTGTCTGCAAACGGACAAACTCCCTGGGACCTGATGGGATGGATAGCGTGTGGACTTTGAGGTCCTCTCCATCTACTAATGTTTAACTCCTCCTTCCTCTCGACTGTTTTATGACCCCCACCTTTCTGCCTCTCTTTATCTTCTTTATCTGGACCTGTGATACTTGCTGGTTCCTGTGTTTAGTTGTTTTTTTATGATGCTTTGTCTAAACTTTCAATAAAGGCAGGGCACCGGCTGCTAGAGGCAGGAGATTTTTTTTTTTTTTTTTTTGCGGTACCGGGGATTGAACCCAGGCGCGTTCTACCTCTGCGCTACACCCCCAGCCCTATTTTTTTATACTTTATTTTGAAACCGGGTCACACGAAGTTGCAGAGGGCCTCACTAAGGAGAGAGAGAGAGAGAGAGAGAGAGAGAGAGAGCGAGCGCACACTGAGGCTGGCCACGAACCCGGATCCTCTGGTCTCCGCCTCCCAAAGTACTGGGATTACAAGCGTGTGCCACCACGCCCGGCTGAGGCAGGAGATTTTTTAGTTGCTTCCTCTCTGGCTGACCCTGATATTAAAATAATCTTGGACCCAGAGTGGTTCATGTGAGGGACTTCAGCAAGCAACAACCGTGGCACCGGTCCATCACACACATTGGCAGTGAATAGTGAACCACCAAACACTACAAATGAAAAAGCAGCTCTCTCCATTGGCCATGAAGAAACAGGTAGTCCCCAGTGGGTACCACCACCTGGGTGGTAGACCTAAAGACCAAGGCCACTCAGAAAGGCGGGCATGCGGGTCAAAAGGAGACCATCCCGGAATCCTGACTGAACAAGGTCTGAGTCGTGAACCAACTGTGATTTTTTTTCAGTTATGAGAAACAAATCATTTCAGTTTAACATAGAGATCAACAAAGTTTTTATGTAAAGGGCCAGAATGTAAATATTTTAATCTTGTGGGCCAAGTCTGTGTCACAAGGACTAAACCCTGTCATTGTAGCAAGAAAGCGGCCATAGACAACATATAAAACAACCGGCATTGCTATGATCCAGTAAAACTTTACATGCACTGGGCTGGATGTGGCCCAGAGGAGGCAGTTTGCTAACTCCTGGCTTAACCCATTATACTACAAAGTACCCGGAGAGTTGGTGAGCTATTCTGACATCTACAAAGAACAAAACATCAAAGGCCTAGGACTTGTGGTATCTACATAATTTAAGGCAGCATAATCTTTCCATAGTGAGCTGGTGGAGGTGTGACCCAGGAGACCACAGAAAATTATGAAAGCCTGCCTCTCCCATTGTGTCATCCTTTGTTGAATAAAGCCCCTTAACCAAGTAAGCTTTAAATATGACTGAAATGCCTAAAACATGTCTTTACCACGTGGTCCCATCATTAGGCTCCACCAGCGTCATGCTGCCCTCTTTTATACCTCCTTTTCCTCAAATAATCTTTTTCTTGTGTGTGTGGTACTCGGGCTTGAACTCAGGGCTGTTATGCCTCTGAGCTATACCCCCAGCCCTATTTTATTTTTTATTTTGAAACAGGGTCTCACTAAGTTGCAGAGGGCCTAAGTTGCTGAGGCTGGCCTTGAACCTGTGATCCTCCTGTCTCAGCCTCCCAAGAAGTGGGATTACAGGCAGGTACCACCATGCCCAGCTTCAAATAACCTTTATTAAATTTTACCTCCAAAACATTATTTCCATTCTCCATCCTCAGGATTTGCCCTTGCCTGCTCCTTTGGAAACAACCTTCTTATCATTTCTTTTTTCCACAGCTCAGATTCTCTTTGCCATAGTGTCTTTGAAATCTCAGCTACTTCTGTCAATCAGATCAAGAACTTGAAAAGACAAGTCAGTGCCTTAGACTATGCATTTACCCAGTGAGGATGTTCGACAAGAGCTAGGATGCACTAATTTCTACTATTGGAATTACACTAAAGCCGTCAATGCTGCATGGATGTATGCCTACAAAGACTGAAATGTGTTCACTGCAAATACATATTCACACCAACACATCTGAATGTTTGAACTATTCAAATTTTTATGGTTCCCAGAATTTTATTCCTTAATTTTTGCCTTAAATGCCATGATTCCCTAACCTTAGAGCATAAATGTTCTTAGTAATTTTTCAAATTAAATTTATGTAGTTTTACTACCTACATTACTGTAAAATTACAGCATTTTACTATAAAAATTTCACTGAACACTTAAAAACATAGAAATGTGGAAAACTCTTTGCATATTCCTCTTGCCACTGTTTATATACAGGTGAATAACCTGTCTCACAGTTGGATGCATTATTCATGCTCACATGGATACATAGGAGTTTAAGGTATGTGATGCCCCTAAACTATATTAAACTTATTTTTCTACTGTCCCAAGTCTTGACCATCATTTTAATGAATCTGTATTATTGCAGAAGTGGGTAAAAAATATTTGAATAATTCCTAACTGAAACATCACACCACATCCTTTAAGTAGGGACATTTGTTTTGTGTATGTTAAATTTTATTTATTTTTTATTTATTTATTTTTGTGGTACCGGGGGTTGAACGCAGGGGCGTTCTACCTCCGCACTACACCCCCGGACCTATTTTTTTTTTTTTTTTTTGCAGGACCAGGGATTGAACGCAGAGGCGTTCTACCTCCGTGCTACGCCCCCGGTCCTATTTTTTATGCTTTATTTTGAAACCGGGTCTCACGAGGTTGCGGAGGGCCTCACTAAGGAGAGAGAGAGAGAGAGACACAGAGAGAGACAGAGACAGAGCGAGAGCTGAGGCTGGCCGCGAACCCGGA
>PVJS01054057.1:0-13092 GCA_004027185.1 Glis glis
AGAGAGAGAGAGAGAGAGAGAGAGAGAGAGAGAGAGAGAGAGAGAGAGAGAGAAAGAATATCAGGGAGAGAGAGAGCGAGAGCTGAGGCTGGCCGTGAACCCAGATCCTCTGGTCTCCGCCTCCCAAAGTACTGGGATTACAAGCGTGTGCCACCACGCCCGGTTCCCCAGCCCTATTTTTTAGTTTTTTATACCCATCTTTTATTTTTTAGTTTGAAACAGGGTCTCACTAAGTTGCTGAAGGCCTCAGTAAGTTGCAGAGGCTGGTCTTGAATCTGTGATCCTCCTGTCTCAGCCTCCCAAGAACTGGGATTATAAGCCTGCACCACCACACCCATTCTATTTGATTTTTAAGAAAACCCATTTGTACATACTATACTTACTGACTTGAGGCTTAGGACTCCTCAAAAACTCTTAATTTCACAGCAATCTTTTGCATGTGTTTTTCCTTGAATTTAATTTTTTTTCTTCAATCTGTTCTTGTCTGCTTTCCCTTTTTTTTTTTTTTGGTAGTGATTTCAGCATTCCTGGGATGTTAGTGATTTATTCTTTAAAAAGCCTCTCCTGTCACTTCCTTTGTTTGAGGAGAGGGAGCACACACCCATGTGCCAGCCCTCCCTTTCTATCAGGTCTCTGGGACTACAACTGCCAACCTTTCTTGCCCAATCTGCTCCATAGGAACCTTTAAGGTTTGTTTGTTTTTGGTGGTGCTGGGGATTGAACCCAGGGGCTTTCTACCTTTGAATTATACCCCCAGCTCTATTTTATTTTTTATTTTGAAACAGGGTCTCATTAAGTTGTTGGGGGCCTCACTAAGTTGCTGCCTTGAACCTGCAGTTCTCCTGTTTCAGCATCCCAAGTACTGGGATTACAGGTGTGTACCACCACACCTGGTACCTTGAAATTTTTATAACATTTGAGCTGATGGTGGTGGCGCATGCTTGTGATCCCAGTACTTGGGAGGCTGAGACAGGAAGATTGTAGGTTCCAGGCCAGCCTCAGCAACTTAGACCCTGTTTGAAAATGAAAATTAAAGGGTTGGGGTGTAGCTTGGAGGTAGAATGCCCCTGGGTTCAGTCCCCAGTACCAAAAAAAGTAGCCATTGAGATTGTTGCGTTGCTTTGTTTTGAGATCCCAACAGAGAGTCAGTTTGGGATTGTATTAAAAAATTTGACATTGTGGGTTGAAATTTTGGGAGATGACTGAAAGGTTCATCAGGGCCTTGCGGTGGAGTGACTGGAGGAATCCCCACTGCTGTGGCTTCCAGCCAACTGCCAACTTCACCTTCCTGGGCCATGAGATAAAAACCAGATGGACTGCATCCCGATTTGCCTGCTGTGTCCAAAAATAGCACTCTTCCACCCCCACCCTCATCTAAACATTAAATTCCACAAGTGCTCTACCTTTTAGATGTTTGTGAGTGGGAAACCAAATGCCAGATGTTCTACAGCTGTATCCAGTCTGCTAAAGAAGGAGTTGTGGTTAGGCTTCCCAGCAAGGAACGAGGAAGCATCTCCACTGATTTTTAAACAAGTTTAGTTTGTTTCTTTGGGTATATACCTACAAGCAAAATTGCAGGGTCACATAGCAATTCTATGTTTAACTTTCTGAGGAGCCACTAAAGTATTTCCCACAGTGGCTGGACCATTTTATATTCCCACTAGCAACTACTTATTGTTCCTATTTCTCTACATGCTAGCCAATACTTGTTAGTATGTTTTAAAAATATAACCATCCTAGTGGGTGTGAAGTAGAATCTCAGTGTGATTTTAATTTGCATTTTCTAATGACTAACAGTGTTCAGCATCTTCTAATGTGCTTGTTGGGCATTTGGATATCTTCTTTAGAGAAATGACTATTCAAGTCCTTTACCCATTAAAAAAAAATTCTTTTTGGTCTTTTTGTTGTTGAGCCATAAGAGTTTTTAAATGTATTCTGAATTCCAGACCCTTATCATGTATATAATTTGCAAATATTTTCTTTCATTCTATAGATTGTCTTTTTGCTTCCTTGATAATTTACTTTGATGCAAAATGTTTTTATTTATTTTTATTATTTATTTATTTTTTGTGGTACTGGGGATTGAGCCTAGGGGCATTCTACCTCTGAGCTACACCCCTAGCCCCTCCCCCCTTTTGTGGTACTGGGGATTGAATTTAGGGGCATTCTACCTCTCAGCTACACCCCCAGCCCTATTTTTTATGCTTTATTTTGAAACAAGGTCTCACTAAGTTGCAGAGGGCCTCACTAAGTAACTGAGGCTGGCTGCGAACCTGCGATCCTCCTGTCTCAGCCTCCCAAGTACTGGTGGTGTGCACCACCATGCCTGGCTTACCTAGCCCTTTTTTATGATTCTTGTTTGTTTGTTTGTTTGGAAATAGGGTCCTCGAACCTGCCATCCTCTTGTTTCGGCCTCCCAAGTACTGGGATTACAGTCATGCTTTACCACCCACACCCAGCTCAAAATGTTTTTAATTTTGGTGAAGTCCTCTCCTTCCCTCCCTTGCTTTCTTTCTTTCTTGTGCTAGGGATTGAACCCAGGGGCATTCTACCTCTGAGCCACACCCCCACCCCCGTCATTTTTTTTTTTTTTATTTAGAAAGAGACTCACTGAGTTGCTGAGGGTCTTGGTAAGTTGCTGAGGCTGGTCTCAAACCTGTGATCTTCCTGTCTCAGCCTCCCAAATACTGGGATTATAGGTATGTGCCACCATGCTCAACTTATATTTTCTTTTATTGATCATGATTTTAGTATTATGTCTAACAATGCATTGCCAAATCCAAAATCTTATTGATTTATCCCTTCTTTTTTTCTATGAGTTTTTTGGGTTTAGCTCTTTTATTTAAGTCATTGACCCATTTTGAGTTAATTTTTGTATATATGATGGGGGTGTCTAATTTCATTCTTTTTTTTGTGATACTGGGGATTGAACCCAGGGTTGTTCTACCTCTGAGCTTCACCCCTAACCTTATTTCTTATTCTTTATTTTGAAACAGTGTCTCTCTCAGTTCCAGAGGGCCTCACTTAAGTTGCTGTGGCTGGCTGCAAACCTGTGATCCTTCTGTCTCTGCCTCCTGAGTGCTGGGATTACAGACACATGCCACCACTCCTGGCCTAGCTTTGTTCTTTTGCATGTGCATATCTAGTTGTCCCAGCATGATTTATTGAAAGGACTATTGAATTAAAATTTGGGGGGGATGTCCTGGGAATTGAACCCAGGAGCAGTCTACCTCTGAGCTACATCCCCATCCCCTTTCATATATATATGAACTATATATGTATGTATATATATGTATATATATGTATCTATGTATCTATGTATCTATGTATATATATATACATACACATACATACATACACACGTGTGTGTATGTATGTATTTATATTGGTGCATTATAGTCTCACATCATAATGTAGTTCATAATGATATTGGCATATATATATATAAACACACACATATACATACACATGTGTGTGTATGTATGTATTTTTATTGGTGCATTATAGTCTCACATCATAATGTAGTTCATAGTGATATTGACATACATGCACACAGTACTTGTTGGGCTTTCCCCTGACTCCCTCCCTACTCCCCATACAGTATATTGAAATTGACATTAGTATTCTCACATATGTACATAATGTCAATGGAAGTGATTCCTTCATTGATTCTCCTGCCCCTTCCACTAGACCATCTCCACTTCCCTGGCTCCAGTGGAGTTTCCATTCCATTATCTACAGTCCCTGCTTATATCCCAATTACTCCCTAGCCTCTGTCCCTATCCCTTTTAAATTATTTTTTTATTTTTATTTTTTTTGCGGTACCGGGGATTGAACGCAGGGGCGTTCTACCTCCGCGCTACGCCCCCGGCCCTATTTTTTTTATGCTTTATTTTTGAAACCGGGTCTCACGAAGTTGCGGAGGGCCTCACTAGGGAGGGAGGGAGGGAGGGAGGGAGGGAGAGAGAGAGAGAGAGAGAGAGAGAGAGAGGGGGCGGGAGGGAGGGAGAGAGGAGAGATCGATCTATTGATCGATCGATTGTGTGCGCGCGCATGCGCGCTGAGGTTGGCCGCGAACCCGGATCCTCCGGTCTCCACCTCCCAAAGTACTGGGATTACAAACGTGCGCCACCACGCCCGGCTTAAATTATTTTTTTTTTTTTATTTTGAGACTGAGTGTTGCTAAATTGCCCAGGCTGGCCTCCAAATTGCAATCCTCCTGTCTTAGTCTCCCAAGTACTAGTATCATAGGCATGTGCCACTGCTCCTGACACGATTCTGTTTTTAGGCTCTGTAATCTGTTCCATTGATCTCTTTACCTATTTTTGTTACCAGTATTACACTTGTCATCAGAGCTTCAATGAATATATATACATTACAGTATATACCTACCAACTCAAGCTTATTGATAGTATTCAGATTATCTCTATCTCTGAGAAGCAAAATTCAAGTCTAGGATACTCTTCTAATAGTTGATATGAGAGATTGCATGATACCTCTGGAGGAATGTGGGTTTGAAGAGGATGGGAGAGATTTGAACATGTTTATTGACTGACAAAAAGGAGCTGGTAGAAAAGAAAACAGTTACAGGCAAGAGTTGGCATGGATTAGGGGGCAGAATCTTAGAGGAGGAGAAGAGTTAAAAGCCCAGGGCATAGGCCTCTATGTCCTGAATAGATGGACATCAGAGTAGTGAAAGATGTCCACTTTTCGTTGACACAATCCTGACTGTTCAGTCCTTATGAAACCTAAAATCACTGTAATAAAATATTGGTACATTTTGGTTTTTGTAAACCAAGTATGTAGAGCTTCAAAATTGAGTTAAAATTTAGGCATTTGAAAGTAAGTTGATACATGAAAGAAATTTAGTCATTAGATTTTGTGTGTGTGTGTGTGTGTGTGTGTGTGTGTGTTGCTGGGGATTAAACTGCTATGAACATTTGTGTACAGGCTTTTGTGTGGACATGCATTTTAATTTCTAATGCACAGGAATGAAATTGCTGGGTCATATGTTAAGTGTAGTTTAACTTTGTAAGAAACAGCCAAACTTTTTCAGAGGTTTGTACCATTTTACATGTCCACCATTTATGTATAAACCTCCAAGCTACACCCTCAGCCTTTTTTATTTTAAAACAGGGTCTCACTATGTTGCAGAGGGCCTCACTGAGTAACTGAGGCTGGCCACAAACCTACAATCCTTCTGTCTCAGCCTCCCAAGTACTGGAATTACAAGTGTGCACCACCATGCCTGGCTAGCTATTCCAATTTTAATAATCATTGCTATGTCTACAAAAAATCTCACTGGAATTTTGATAGGAATGATATCAAACCTGTATATCAGTTGGAGAACTGACAACTGTGGTGAGTCTGCCAACCTGTGAACTTGGGATATTTCTCCATGTATCTAGATTTTTTATTTCTTTATCAATGCAACTTTTAGCATACAAGTCCTGTACATGTTTTGTTAGATTTACACCAAAGATTTCAATTTTTATTGTCTTTCGCTGTTTGGATATGTTGGGAATTTTCTTCTTTCTTTTTTTTTTTTGTGGTACTGGTGATTGAACCCAGGAGCATTTTACCTCTGAGCTATACCCTCAGCTCTATTATTCACTTATTTATTATTTATTTTTTGCAGTACTGGTGATTGAACCCAGGGGCATTCTACCTCTGAGCTACACCCTCAGCCCGATTTTTTGTTCTTTATTTTTTGAAACAGGGTCTCACTAAGTTGCAGAGGGCCTCACTAAGTAGCTGAGGCTGGCTGCAAATCTGGATCCTCCAGTCTCAGCCTCCCAAGTACTGGGATTACAAGCGTGCGCTACCACGCCTGGCTTTCTATTTTATTTAATTAATTTATTTATTTAATTTTTTTTGTTTTTTTCAGTACTGGGGATTGAACCCAGGGGTATTCTACCTCCAAGCTACACCCCCAGTCCATTTTTTATTCTTTATTTTGAAACAGGGTCTCACTAAGTTGTGGAGGGCCTCACTAAGTAGCTGAGGCTGGCCATGAACCTGTGATCCTCCTGTTTCAGCCTCCTAAGTACTGGGATTACAAGTGTGCACCACCACGCCCGGCTCTATTTTATTTTTAAACAGGGTCACAGCCAGACGTGGTGGTGCACGCTTGTAATCCCAGTACTTGGGAGGCTGAGACCTGAGGATCCAGGTTTGAGGCCAGCCTCAGCTACTTAGTGAGGCCCTCCACAACTTAGTGAGACCCTGTTTCAAAATAAAGAATAAAAAATAGGGCTGGGGGTGTAGCCTGGAGGTAGAATGCTCCTGGGTTCAGTCCCCGGCACCACAAACAAACAAACAAAAAAACAAAACAGGGTCTCACTAAGTTGCGGAGAGCCTCACTAAATTGGTGAAGCTGATTGCGAACCTACAATCCTCCTGTCTCAGCCTCCCAAGTACTGGTATTACAAGTATGGGCCACCACGCGCAACTCGAGGCTGGGAATTTTCTAAATGAAGTTTTGATTTTTTTTCGCATAACAATATCTCCCTCCATGTCTTTCCTCTTGCATTTTATTATAAGCAACAACAAGATACCAGGTTGCACCTTTAACATTCTGCTTGGAAATAGCATTAGTTAAATATAGAAATTTGTCACTTACAAGGTCTACTTTCCACGCAACTGTAGGGTACAATTCAGCCAAGCTTTCTTCCAGTGTATAATAGTTTTGATTTCAGTTTGAGCCCTCACCAGGAGTGCATTTAATGTCCATTTTCTGCCAGTGGTATATTTATGACATTTTGGACAGTCTCTAAAATAAGATAGACTGTCTTTACCGTGCTCCTTGTTTCCTCCTGAGCCCTTAGTGGCAGAGATTTTTTTTTTTTTTTTTTTGGTGCTGGGATTGAACCCAGGGGCATTCTACCTCTGAGCTATACCCCCCAGCCCTATTTTATTTTTTATTTGAAATAGGGTCTCACTAAGTTGAGGAGAGCCTCGCTAAGTTGCTGAGGCTGACTTGGAATCTGCAATCCTCCTGTCTCAGCCTCCCAAGTACTGGGATTATAGGCATGTGCCACCATGCCCGGCTGTGGCAGAGATTTTTAGCATCCACATTTCCACTAACAATTTGTTTAGGCAATCTAGGCTTTTTCTCTTGTTCTCAATTCTTTCAGCCTTTGCTCTTATGATTCAAAAGTCAGTTCCACATTTTTAGGTATTTGGTATGGCAGCACCTTAATTCCAGGCACTAAAATATGTATTTCCTGTGGATATTGTAACAAATTACCACAAATGTTGTGGCATAAAATAAAACACATTTATTCTTATACAGCTCTGGTGAGGTAAGAAGTCAGAAATCAGTTTCATTGGGCCAAAATAAAGGTTTTAGCTGGGCCATGCTTCCTTTTGAGGCTTTAAGGGAGAATCCATTTTCTTGCCTTTTCCAATTTCTAGAATTGTGTTTATTGTATTCCTTGGCTCATGATCCCTTTCTTCATCTTCTAAGTGAGCATCCTAGCTTACTTCAGTCATCACATTGCTGTCCTGTGTGCCAAATCTCCCCAGGCTCCCTCTTATGAGGACATTTCTGATTATATTTAGACCCCTTTCCCTCAGTAATTCAGGATAATATCCCAATCTAAAATTCTTAATCATATCTGCAAAGTTTCTTTTGTCATAACATTCACAAATCCTAGAAATTAAGACTTGGATATCTTTGGGGCAACTATTCGGTCTACTATAGGTTGAATATCCTTTATCTGAAATGCACGTGACCAGAGTGTTTTACATTTGGGAGTTTTTCTGGTTTTGGAATACATATTTGCATAGACTTTACTGTTTGAGCATTTCTTTTTTATTTTATTTTATTATTATTATTATTTTTTTGCGGTACCGGGGATTGAACGCAGGGGCGTTCTACCTCCGCGCTACGCCCCTGGCCCTATTTTCTATACTTTATTTTGAAACCGGGTCTCATGAAGTTGCGGAGGGCCTCGCTAAGGAGAGAGAGAGAGAAAGAGAGAGAGAGAGAGCGCTGAGGCTGACCGCGAACCCGGATCCTCCGGTCTCCGCCTCCCAAAGTACTGGGATTACAAGCGTGCGCCACCACGCCCGGCTCTGTTTGAGCATTTCTAATCTGAAAATTCGAAATCTGAATCTATCACATTGGTGCTCAAAAGTTTTGATTTTTTTTTCCCATACTGGGGATTGAACCCAGGGGCATTCTACCTCCGAGCTACACCCCCAGCCCAATTTTTTTATTCTCTATTTTGAAACAGGGTCTCACTAAGTTGTGGAGGGCGTCACTAAGTAACTGAGGCTGTCCTCGAACCTGCGATCCTCCTGTTTCAGCCTCTCAAGTGTTGGGATTACAAGTCTGGGGGTGTAGCTTGGAGGTAGAATACCCTGGGTTCAATCCCCAGTACTGCAAAAAAAAAAAAAATGTCAGTTAGGAGCTGGGTGTGGTGGTGCATGCCTGTAATCCCAGTACTTGGGAGGCTGAAACAAGAGGATTGCAGGTTCTAGACCAGTCTCAGCAATTTAGCAAGACCCTGTTTCAAAATAAAAAAGTAAACCGGTTGCAATCGTGCACGCCTATAATCCCAGTACTTGGGAGGCTGAGATGGGAGGATTGCAGGTTTGAGGACAGCCTCAGCAATATAGTGAACCTCTCAGCAACCTATTGAGACCCTGTTTTAAAAAACAAAAATTTTTAAAAAGAGCTGGGGATGTAGCTAGGAGGTAGAATGCCCCTGGGTTCAAGCCCCAGTACTACCACCACCACCACACACACACACACACACACACACACACACAAATAAATAAATAGATAAATAAATAAATAAATCCGAGTACCAACACACACACACACACACACACACACACACACACATAAACAAACAAGGCAGGCAGGGGGTGTAACTCAGAGGTAGAATGCTGTATTGGACAGGGTTCACTAGATTAACAGAATTCACAGAATGAGTATATTTGAAAAAGGGATTTATCAGATGGGCTTACAGTTTGAAGCAATGTAGTCCTAGGTTCTGACTGCACGTGGAGAGTCAGAGGAACCAGTAGCTGGTCAAGCTGTCTAAGAGCTGGAGTCTTAGGATCGAAGCAACCACTAATTCAGTCCCAGTCCAAGACGTGAAGACCAGGAAGCTCTTCGGAGAAACAATGGTGAAGTTTCAGTTCGAAGGGCTGGAGGCCGAGAAGATCAAGAAGCTCTTCAGAGAAACGGTGAAGCCGGCGGCGGACGATGTCAGGCGAGAGCAGATGCGTTTTCCTCGGAAAGAGTCGCGCACTCTCTACGCGGCTTCTCCCTCTTTATCTAAGTCCTGCACCTATCAGAATTCTGCTGCCTCCATTCAGGGCAGGCTTTCTGTTTAATCTGCTGTTACACACCCAAAGTCACATGATCCTGGGTGTGTCATGATCAGGTCAAGTTGACAACCTAGATTGACTATCACAAATGCCCATGGGCTCAATCCCCAAAACCAAAATAAAACAAAATGTCAGTTTTATCTTATTAGTGGAGTTCTCCTATATTCTTGCTGATTTTCATTGTGTTGTTCTATTAATGGTTGAGAAAAAGACATGAAAGTCTGCAACTATACAATTGTTGATTTTTCTCTCCTTTTAGTTCTGTTGTTTGAGGTACATATTTCACTGTTTGGTTCATACATCAAATTAGAATTGCTTTTGCTGATTGACCCTTTTATCATTACAGTGCCTCTATCACTGGTAATTTACTGTTTAGTCCACTATAAATGATTATATATATATGTATATTTGTGGCACTTGGGATTGAACCCAGGGGCATTCTACCTCTGAGCTACAGCCCAGCCCTATTTTTTGTTCTTTATTTCAAAACAGGGTCTCACTAAGTTGTGGAGGCCTCACTAAGTAGTTGAGGCTGGCCGCAAACCCAGATCCTCTGGTCTTAGCTTCCCAAGTACTGGGATTCCAAGTGTGCGCCACCATGTCCGGTTTATAGATGGTATTAATATAGCCATTCTTGCTTTCTTTTGGTTAATGTTTGTATGACATGTCTCTTTCCATCCTTTTAATTTCAACAAATATGTTCAAATACATCGTATTTGAAGTGGTATTCTTGTAGAGAGCGTGTAGTTGTGTCTCATATATATAAGTTCTATTCTGCCAATCTGTGTATTTTAATTGGTATATTTAGAACTTACACTTTTACACTTAAGGTGATTATTGATATATTAGGATTCAAGTCTTCCATTTCACTTTTTGTTTTCTGTTTATTTTTCTGTGAATTATTTGCATACTTTTTAGAATTCTAATTTTATGTATTTGTATTGTTTTTGAGTGTATCTTTTTGTATAACTTTTTTATTGTTTGCTCTAAGGGTGTGTGTGTGTACATGTGTGCTTGCGCATGAATATACGTATTCACATTATATATACATGCTAGGGAAGTGCTCTACCACTATGCTGTATCCCCAGTCCTATTTTTACTCTTTATTTTGTTCTTTTTTCCTAATTCTGAGATTAATTCTTTTAGTATTTCCTATTTAGAGAACTTCATCTTTTAGAATAGGCTGGTTGATGATAAATTCTTTTAATTTCCTTTCATTTTAGAATGTCCCCTTTACCCCCAAAGGATAGTTTTGCCAGATATACAATTCAGGATTGACATTTCTTTCTTCACTTCAAAAATGTGCTACTTCCTCTAGCCATGATGGTTTTGAGGAGAAGTCTACTCTCATTTGAATTTCTTTCACCTCTAAGTAATATTATTTTCTTTGGCTGATTTCAAACTTTTTTCTCTTTCAGAAGTGTATTTATGACAGTACTTTGGGAGGCAGAGACCGGAGGATCCGGGTTCGCGGCCAGCCTCAGCTTTTTCTCTCTCTCTCTCTCTCTCTCTCTCTCTCTCTCTCCTTAGTGAGGCCCTCCGCAACTTCGTGAGACCCGGTTTCAAAATAAAGTATAAAAAAATAGGACTGGGGATGTAGCGCGGAGGTAGAACACCCCTGGGTTCAATCCCCGGAACCGCAAAAAAAAAAAAAAAAGAAGTGTATTTATGATGTGTCTTGGCATAGATCTCTGGGTTTATCCTGTTTGGAGTTGTTCAGCTTCTTGAATTTATAGGTTTTTTTTTTTTTTTGCTTCTGTTTTTTGGTACTGGGGATTGAACCCAGGGGCATTCTATCTCTGAGCTATACCCCAGCCCTTTTTATTTTTTATTTTGAAAGAGGGTCTCACAAGGTTGCTGAGGCTGACCTTAAACTGTGATCCTCCTCTCTCAGCCTCCCAAGTACTGGGATTACAGGCATGCACCCCCACGTCTGGCTTGGTTTATGGGTTTTTTGGGGGAAGCCAAATTTGGGAGTTTTCCTAAAGATATTAAAAAAATATCTTTTCAGCTCTCCTTTTTGTCCTTGTTTGGGTCAGTGAAATTCTTTATACCTTTGTGGAGTCTCATGCCCCCTTTTAGCTGCAGACTGGCTTCTGCTCCTGGATCATTATAGTTGGAGGAGTAATCAAACACTCTCTAGTTTTGCTCTGTGGGATTCTTTGTTGGCTCAGGTGCTGTATACTGGGAGGTAGCCTTCTGAATCCTGCAGTGTCTTTTCAAAATGCTTGAGCAGGATTGGATACAATTCTCCCCCAAAGGAATCCTGGCCCATTTTTTTTTCACATGGCAAAATTGCTCTGTAGCTTTGTGTTAGGTGAGTTTTATTTAAAATTTTCTGTTTCTTATTGACCAAAAGAACCTTACTCTATTGTCTAAAGCTGATCAAAATCAAGATAAAAAATACTGTTGCCTCTATACTGATGTTGTGATTAGGTAGCCCCTTGTCTAAGGTGTTAAAGAACAGCCTTCCACAGAGAGAACACAAGCATGGCCAGCAGCTTGCATCTTATATCAGCTTTTTATTATAGATGGTGATTTTATCTTACTGTGGGGAGTCTTGTCAATATAATATATCCTGCAGGTTAGATTAGAAGGAAATAATAGATCTTAGTGGTCCTACTTGTTTCTTGAACTTGCAAGTTATTCTTGTTCAGTGCTCGCTAACTTTTCAGTTTTTGCACATGGTTTAGTGAGAGTATTCTCAGTTTGTTTAGATTCTGAGGTCATTCCTTAGTCCTGGCATGTCAGGAGAACTGTGACCCTGCTAGGTACCAGCTCCCATTGGGGAACTCCAGGGCTGAAAATATATATTTCTCTTTAAAAATAGCATCAGTTTGTATGGTTTGAAGAACCAGATAGCGTAGGTTATTTAGGAATACTTGCTAATATTTGGGGAGAAAATAAAAACAACTTTTTTTTTTTTTTTTTGCGGTACCGGGCATTGAACCCAGAGGCGTTCTACCTCCGCGCTACACCCCGGCCCTATTTTTTTATCCTTTATTTTGAAACCGGGTCTCATGAAGTTGCAGAGGGCCTCACTAGGTAGAGAGAGAGAGACGGGGGGGGGGGGGGGAGAGAGAGAGAGCGCGCGCGCGCGAGCTGAGGCTGGCCGCGAACCTGGATCCTCCAGTCTCCGCTTCCCAAAGTACTGGGATTACAAGCGTGCACCACCACGCCCGGCAACTTCTTTTTTTAAAAAGCATTCCTTATACAGAAAATTAAAAGAGAATGCCATTTTAAATAATTCAGAAATCTAGAGTTCTCTTATAGTCAATAAAGACTTTTAAGATTTATTTTATATTGTTTTGAATTTTTAAAATATTTTTCAATATCTTATAAAAAATTTCAAATATACAAAATAAACGAATTAGACAATGACTAGGCATGAACCCATTGCCTAGAATCTATAATTAACCCTTTTCTATGTGTGCTTTCTCACTTATCTGTCCGTTTCTCATCTGTCCACCAGTCTACATTTTTAGGCATTTCAAAGTTGCAGATATTATAACAGAGCCCCTTTAAAATTAAAAGCAGCTTCTTGGTAAATTGCTTTTCTGCATCTGGAGCTTCCGCCTAAGGAGGGTGGAAGCGGAGAAGCTACCCCTTGGCTCAGGCAGGCAACAAGGAAACAAAACTGTAACATATTTCTGACTGGTACAGCCTAGCTAAAGATGGAGATTTGAGACAGAAAAGGTCTTCTCTTCCTCCAGGCCGCCTCCTCCCCCTCCTCCCCCCTTCTTCCTC
>PVJS01054058.1:0-13090 GCA_004027185.1 Glis glis
AGAGAGCTGAGGCTGGCCGCGAACCCGGATCCTCCGGTCTCCGCCTCCCAAAGTACTGGGATTACAAGCGTGCACCACCACCACACCCGGCTTAATGAGCTTGTTTTTAAGTTGGATCTGCATTACTTACATTTTCTCCAGTCTACACAATCAACCACACTATATAAATCAAGCCTTGATTTGTAGTCTGCCAGTTTCCATGGTGTAAATATTCCCATGACAACTAACTTCAAACTAATCACATTAGGCTGGGCATAGTGGTGCACACCTGTAATCCCAGTACTTGGGGGGGCCGAGACAGGAGGATCACAGGTTCAAAACCAGCCTCAGCAACTTAGCAAGACCCTGTTTCCAAATAAAAAAAAATAATAAAATAGGGCTGGGGTTGTAACTTGAAGGTAGAATGCCCCTGAATTCAATGCCCAGCACCACACACACACACACACATGATATCGTTGAACACAGAGTTGGAAAGAGATATGCAGTAGCCACCATTATATAGTATTTCCACCAGAGACAAGAAATATAAGTGACTCTAAGAGTATAGCCAATAGCAGGATGCAACAAAAATAATTAGGATGTGAAGAGTTTAGAGTTTTTATTACCATTGCTTTGAATAAAATTCATTTAACTCTAAGTTGATATAAATTAATTTTTTAAGTGGCTGGGTTTAACAATCTTTTTATTTGTGGGGCTGGGCATGGGACGCAGGACCTTGTGCATGGTAGGCAAGCACAGGACCACTGAGCTCCACCCCAGCACCAGTTCCTAAGATTTCTGAACATTTCATAATCAGACCTCAGGAGCGGGGAGGAGCTGGCCCCATGTGCCTACATGAGGGCTCTAGGCCCGCGCGCTATGCTGACTCCCTTTCAGCCATAACCCCAGTTCTGCTGTCGCCTGGTTCAGGAAGGCTTCCCTGAGCTGCCTCCCACCCCAGAGAAGAAACACCTTCTCTTTGTGCGCCCTCCCAGCCGTGCCCAGGCTGCATGGCTAGCCTGTGTCTGATGCTATAGTGAAGACATTCTTGAGGACGGAGTTGCCGCACTCCCCTGTTAGAATCAGGCACAGTATTAGGCACAGGCTCACAGAAGACCAGCGCTACATGCGCGTGGAGCAAACTGAGCTCGACTTTTCGGGGACAGGAGCCTTGCTCCTGCACAAAGCAGAGGGCCCGGTCCATGGCAGGCCCCTGCTGACATTTGCCAAAAAGAATAGACGGCCGGGGAGTGAGCGCGTGGGCGGGAGAGCAGCGCATGCGTTGAGAGGGGACGGCAGAGAGGCAGGTGTGTACGCCTTGCTTGCAAACTCGCGTGCGTGCGGTGCTCTGGGGTGAGCAGCCCTTCTAATGGCCTGATTTGGGCTTCTCTAAATCGACTCCCCGGGTGCTCAAGTGTGTGGCCCTGGCATCTTCCAAGGCTCGCAATTTCAGATACTGCAATAATTGTTCTTGCTAATTGCCAGGAAGCAGCCAACAAGAGCTTTCTCCTCCTCGCTGGATTTTGTTATGCTAATTAGACTCTGTAAGCCGCGGCTCTTGAACCTGGAGAGTTAGAAAAACATTTGTGTTGCTACCTGGGAAGCTGCCCCAGAAGCCGGTCATTATTTTAATGAGGTTTTGGTCATTGAAGAGCTGCTCCTGTTTGGGGGCTGACTTGGGTGTGCCCCTGAGCACATGCGTGTGTGAATACGTGTGCGCGGGAAGGTGTATGCCTCTGCATGCTGCCTGCACAGCCGCCCCGGGCTGGGACCCCGCCTGCTCAGTGAGATGGAGAGTTTTCTGGCTTCTCCGGCATGAATCCTCCTTGCTCTCTCCCCCTCCCGGGGACTGGGAGTCAAGATAGGATCCGTCCTCTCTCCCCTCCCCTCCCCGCAGCAGCAGCCTCGGGAAAGGAAGCACGGAGAAGCTTCCGGAAGCTCTCACTGTCAACTTTGCCTGATTCTCTCATTTCATCTCTTACAAGCTTTCGGGATGCTAACATGATTAAGTTCTTCACACAATTTATTAGCAGCATCATGTTGGAAACCCAGTAGTATATTATGCTGTCTGAGTAATCCAATTAGCAAAATGTATTTATTTAACAAGAATATTAGCGGCACGCGGCCCTGCGCCGAGTCCTCTCCCAGCCCTCTCTCTGCTTGGGCGCGTGTCCCCGCAGGAAGGGACTTCCGTGAACACGGGACGCTACGAGGGAGCTCTGGGTGGCCTGTGTTACCTACCGGGTGAGGACGGGTGTGGACCAGCCAGGAGTCCCCTGTCCAGGCTGTGATGTAGGGTGGGACATGATGAGTTTGAGGTGTTTGGTCCTGGGGCGGCTGCTCCAGTGGAAGAGGGGGAGGCCAGGCCAACTCACCAGAGTCCCATTCCAGGGCCACGGCAGGTTCCTGGGTCCGCACCCCCTTCCCTCCATTCCTGCTTCTCGTGTCAGGGTGCCGCCTGCACGAGGGCCTCAGCCTGCAGACCCTCTGCTGCTCCCAGCTCTTCCACGGGAGCTGGGGGCCCCGGGGGGACCCCGATGGTTCTCCCCTCTGCAGGCTCAGTGCAGGGCACTTGGAGCAAAGATGAACCAGAGGGAGCCAACATCTCTGTTGTGCCGGGGAAGGCGGAGAGCCATTTAGACAAAGGAGTGCTGGGAATCAGCAAGGAGCCGGACAAAAGCAGGCCGCTGCTTATCCGGGGCCTGGAAATGGCCTCTTTGAGGGCGGCAGGAGGGAGGAGGAAGAGACTGTGCTGTCACCTCTAACCCAGACGCCTTGGTGGACACCTGGCAGCCACGGTGCCATCACTGGGCCCTCCCACTGTCACGGTTACCAGCACCTGTCCTGGACACCTGAGAGGCACCTGATGTCACGACTGGTGGTGACCGGCCTCACAGGGCTGGCTGCAGGCCCTCTGTTAACAAGAGGCCTGCAAATTAGGGGGCCTGCCCTGCATTCAGCCTCCAGCCCAGGAGGCCAATGGGGCCCCCTTTTGCAGATGAGGGAGACAGAGGGCTGGAGGGAGGCAGCCCCCCAGGTTATCAGGTAATGAGGGGCCAACCTCTCTTGAGTCCCCCCATTAGTCTGCCTGAGCTGAGAGGAGACCCCCCACTTTACTCATGGGGATCATGGGGGCCAGGTGCCCACGCTGTCAAATACCTTCTTTCAGAGTGGAAATTTAAAAGGAATGCTCGGGAAAGTGACAAGGACCTGAGTGGACGGCGGGGGTCAGCACTCTCCCCCTGCCTGCCTGGTGTCTGTCTTCCAAGGTGTGCGGGAGCCAGTGGGGCTCAGGAGAGGAGCGGGAGGCCCCGCGGACTGTGGTGAGGCCAGCGGGCATGGCCGGAGAAAGCAAAGAGTCCCCACCCTCCGGCCGGCCGGCTCTACTGCACCTGGCTCCGCTCCTCTGTGCCCCCCCAGGTCCCATCTCCCCAGACACGAAACGCGGGCTCCCAGCACCTCGGCAGGCCCCTTGGGCTCCCCTCCTCTCCCGGTGGAGCCCTCCGTCCTCCCCGCCCCCCGTGTGACTGAGACATCCCTGCCACGCCGCCCCAGACTAATAGCTTCGATGTCGCTCCTTCCACACTAATGACAGGTGAGTGCGGCGCAGGCGGCTGCCTGCCAGTGGGTCTCGCTGACATCACACCCGCTCCCCGCCGAGCCGCACACCCCAAGGCGACTGGAATCCTAATAGGCTCCTCTAACTGCCTCCTGCATCAATTCTGACACCCGCGCTTTCTTCTTCCTCTCCATGGCTCGCCTTATAACTCTGTCATTGTCATTGATTGTGACTAAAAGAAAAAATCCTGCTTGCGTTATTACCATTCTAAGTCGGGGAGGCAGAGAGCCAGGGGAGGGCCCGGGAGCGGGCGGCGGGGGCTGGGTCCACGCAGGACGTGCCTCAAGGACAATCTTGGGAGTGGGAAGAACTGAGTGGGGGCCAGGTGACACCCCTGGAGGCCTTGTCCCTTCCTTCCTTCCTTCCTTCCTTCCTTCCTTCCTTCCTTCCTTCCTTCCTTGCCTCTCCTTTTTTTATTTTTCCTGATGGAACCCAGGAGCTTTCTATCTCCAAGCTACATCCCCAGCCTTTTTTATTTTTTATTTTGAAACAGGGTCTCACTAAGTTTCTGAGAGTCTCTCTAAGTTGCAGAGGCTGGCCTCCAACCTGTGATCCTCCTATCTCAGTCTCCCAGGTACTGGGATTATAGGCGTGTGCCACCATGCCCGGCTTCTTCCTTCCGCCTTCCCCGCTGGGCCCTGGGTGAGCTGAGCACCTTCTGCTGGAGGGCCAGGACCCACCCGGGTGTTAATGACAGGAGGGGCTGTCCACCCCACCCCACCCCCCTCAGGCCTGGGTCACCCCACCTGGATATGCGCGGTCTGCAGGGACCCTGGACACACAGAGGGTCGGGCTGTGAGAGCACTGGGGGTCCCCTGGGACCCCTGCTGAGGGACACCTCCGTCCCCAGAGGAGGGCATGCGCCCCTCCTACTACCCACCACCAGCATCAGTCCTGATTCTGAGGAGGGGGGGAGAGAAAGAATTGGAAGAGAGGGGAAGGCCAAGGAGGGGGAAAGGGGGAAGGGGAGGGGACAGAGGGGAGGGAGGGAGGGCGGGGACATGCTGGCTTCCTTCGCTCCACCTGCCACCAGGCTGAGAACCTCCCCAACCCGGGTTGTAGCTCAGGCTCAGGCGGAGTGAATACCTTTCTATTTTCAAGGTGCCCATCCTTGCCGGGCATCCCCCGAGGGGCTGCTCTGTGCCCCTGGCACTGTCCAAGTCTGGAGAGAGACACAGAGGGGTTGGCTGTCCTCAAGGTAACCCACAGTGGGGACTCCACACCCACAGACAAAGGTTTGAAAGAACCACCCAGCCGGGCCCTGGGTCCTGCGTGAAGCGGAGGCCACCAGTACCCTCCTGGGGCTGAGGGTCATAGCATCAGATGGGGACGCTGACCCGTAGATGGGGACGCCGGGGCTGGGGAGCCGGGACAAGGCAGATGTGGGGGAGGGGCTACTTGAGCTCCAGAAGAGGAGCCTGTGTGGGCGGGTGGGGCTCGGTGTCCTGTGGCCCCAGCGGCCCTGGACCATTGTTCCTCATTGCCTATTGAGCCACAAGGCGGGTCCCCTCTCTGGGCACCAGGAAGCAGCAGTTTGGGAACATCCTGTCCCTCGTGACTCTGTATATTCCTACAGCAGTGACAGTTTCCATTAACTGCATGACCATAAGCAGTTTAATTGGAATATCTTTATAATGCTTTTTGTTTTTCTTTTTTTTGGTATTGGGGATTGAACCCAGGGGCATTTTACCTCTGAGCTACACCCCCAGCCCTTTTTTTAAAATTTTGAAACAGTGTCTCACTAGGTTGCTGAGAGTCTCGCTAAGTTGCTGAGGCTGGCCTTGAACCTGTAATCTTCCTGTCTCAGCCTCCCAAGTACTGGGATTACAAGTGTGCATCATCATGCCCAGCTTTATAACACTTTTTATATCAGATCAAAGTCTTTGACCACCAAAGCATCCCACTTTTTGGTTTGGAAAATATATTGACAGGCAGGTGCAGGCCCCTACAGGTGACAACAGCTCTTTTGCTCCCAATGTCCCATCTTGAGTGCCCCAGGTGACCCTCTGGCTGGGTGCATTTCTATAGCAGGAATACACCCCCTAAATTATTCTGCAGGCGGGCCGGGGGAAAGGATGAATTGGCTTTCTTGTTCCCCTTCATCTTGGAGCAAGTCAATCCCCAGAGTCAGTGTCCCTGGTTCAATGATAAAATCAGGCTCTGCTGTATATAAACCTGAGGGTCAGCCGGGCGCGGTGGCGCATGCTTGTAATCCTAGTACTTGGGAGGCTGAGACAGGAGGATCCGGGTTCGCAGCCAGCCTCAGCTACTTACGCCCTCCGCAACTTAGTGAGACCTGGTTTCAAAATAAAGAATAAAAAATAGGGCTGGGGTGTAGCTCAGAGGTAGAATGCCCCTGGGTTCAATTGCCAGTACCACCAAAAAATAAAATAAAAAGTAAAAAAATAAACCTGAGGGTCTGCTCCGCAGCCCTGGATCTAGAACACCTCCACCCAGAGGCAAGGCCCAAGGCCTATCACCCCATGCCCAAAGAAGGCACTTCTGAGCTGGCCCACACCTTCCAGGTCTGTTGCCCCCCTCGACTGGCATCTTGGGGTGCTGCATGTAGTGCCCTTGCTCGGTGTCTCTGACAGTCCCCACGGGCATCTGGCCACAATACCTGTCTTTGGGCAGCTGCTCTGGGTGGAAGAGGAGGGACAGAGAAGGACGTTCCCTCTGTCTCAGGCAGTCCAAGGCAGGGACGCGGGTTCCTCTGGAATAGAGCAGGGGCTGCTGGCAGACAAGGCTCTGTCCTGGTCCTGGAGGTTGGCACTTAGCGCAGGTCCCTCCTGGTGCCCCCTGCCCCATGCCTGCCTGCAGAAAGAGGGTGTTTCTTGGGGGAGGGGTCCGCAATAGAGTCCTGTGCATGGCCTCCTACCTGTGGTGTCAGCAGCTGTGTCTTGGTAGAAACAATGAGGCAGCGAACAGAAACTCTGCCCAGAAACACTGGGCAGCGGCTTCATCGCACCACGGGGTCTCCTGCCTTCCCCCCTGTGGGCACTGGGAAGGGGCATCTCCTGGCTGGATTTAACACACGCTTTGCCACAGGACAGCCGTGCCCCCGAGCTGGCCTGACTGCCATCCCAAATCAGGGGCAGCTCTTCCTGCAGGATTTGCCCCAGAGCGAGGCTGACGAATTTCTGCCTTTGCAAAGCCAGGGCCCTGGGAGGGGGAGGGGAAGGGCGGCTTCCGGCATCTTGGCAGCTGTTGCCGGGTAAGAAGCGACTCCCACCTCTGCCATTGGTCCTTCTGCTGCTTCCTGGCAGGGTGGCAGTGATGCCAGCAGGCAGGGGCTGGACCATTCCTTCAGCCGGTGGAGCAGCCTTGTGGGGCTGGTGCCACCCCGGCAGCCCCGCACAGGGACAGCAGGGAGAGAAGCCGCCGCACCCCAGCCTCTCACAACCACCGACCCTCGTTGCCTGCCCGCTGCCGCTGCCTGCTTGGGCTCTCTGTGCCCAGGCCTTGCCCTCCCCCAGCACCTCATTCTTGCTGAACCAGCAGGCCACCACCCTGCTCCTGCATCGCTCTCTCTGGGCGTGCAGTGCGGGGTGGCTATAGACAGCCGGGGTCCCTCTCGGGATGCACAGAGCCGGGCACCCAATTCTAATGAGTCAGTTAAAAGTCACCAGTGATGGGAACAGGACCGTTCGGATGGGTTTCAGTTTGCTGTGTGACCTGGGGGAATGTGCTCATCTCTCTGGTCCCTGGGGCAGGCGCGGAGCCCGACGTGGTCCTGGGACTCTGGTGTAAGTGCCGGATGCTCCAGGTGCATGGTGCCGTCCTCACCGGGCAGGCACGTCCCAGCCGCGCGCCATCTCTGGGCTCTGAACTGGTAGCGACCGTCCTCATGGTGTTTCTGTGCTGAGGAAAGCCAAGGCCAGGGACAGAGCGAAATGTCCAGAGTCACACTTTCCCTCCCCAGAGGGCCTGAGCCCACACTTCTTTCGTCTCCTTTTTTTGTTACCGAGGATTGAACCCAGGAGCATTCTACTGCTGAGCAACACCCCCATCCCTTTTTATTTTTTACTTTGAAACAGGGTCTCACTAAGTTGCTGAGGGTCTCACTACATTGCTGAGGCCAGCCTTGAACCTGCGATCTTCCCATCTCAACCTCCCAAGTGCTGGGATTACAGGCGTGCGCCACCACGCCCAGCTGAGAGGTATTTTCAAGAATGGCTATTGATAATGTTGGAAACCTGGACGGTCAACCCTGCTGTGGGCAAGGCCAGGGGAGGGGCTGTCCTGGGGTCTACAGTAGGAATGTTCTGGAATATGCTCTTATAAACACGACAGGCCTGGTGCCTGAGCATTTACAAAGTCCTTTCACGTGTCTCCTTTCATCTGTTCTCAATGGCCTGTGAGGGCTTCATCTCATTTCCTACATACAAATGAGGCTCAGAGAGGCAGGAATTTGTTGTTAACTCCCAGAACCAGCGCGTGTTGGAAAGGCAGGACTTCAACCTGGGTGTGAGTCTCAGCCCAAAGGTACCCTCTCTGGGGGCTCCTAGCACCCCATCACCTGACCGGGCCCCCGGGGCCATTGAACTTTTGCTCCTCTGGGGAGAAACCTCAGGTAGAAGCCACGGCCTATTTTCCAGGGAGGCCATGGCCCATCGCTGCTCCATCACGGCCCAGGGGATGCTGGGAAAATCCCTCTCAGGTGCAGAGGTCCCTCCGCCTCCCCACAGTTGTTCTAAAATGGGAGCTATCTACCCGGGAAGCATTCCCTGGGAATAATTGCTAAAAGGCCTAATTTTGGAGATAACCACCGTTATAAACGTCTCATTACTTTAATTAAAGCCTCATCCATCACTGGCGAGCTGTTCCCTGAAGCAAGGGAGCGCACAGCAGCCGCAGAGCGTTGTGTGCCACCGCCCCCCGCAGCCCCCCCAAACCACCACGGGCGCCCCGCATCCTCCTGCACCGCCCCTGACACCCGCGCCCTCCTGACCCTTCTCTGCCCCCGCTGCACAAACGGGACATTCCCAACATACGAGGGAGGCTCGGCCAAGTTCAAGTGGCCTGTGAGGGACAGAGGGGGCTGACGCACAGGAAGCAGGTGACGCGCAGCTGCGTGACCCCAGAAAAAGCTGGTGGGAGTGATCGCGCATTCGTGTGCTGGGGTAGCAGCAGGGATTGTACCTGCTGCAGTGGGGTGATCGACTGGATATTTCTCTACAGCAGCACCCCTTGTCCTGGGGAGGGGGGACATCCCAGGACCCCCAGCAGATGCCTAAAACCACGGATAGTACCAAACCCACATGCACTGTGTTTTTTCCTATATGCACAAACCTATAATAAAATTTAATTTATAAATTAGGCACAATAAGAGATTAACAATGACCGATAATAAAATAGATCAATTATAACAATGTACTGTAGTAGAAGTTATGTGAATGTGTTCTCTCTCTCTCTCTCTCTCTCTCTCTCTCTCTCTCAAAAAGTATCCTATTGTGAGCCAGGCATGGTGGCACACACCTGTAATCCCAGTACTTGGGAGGCTGAGAAAGGAAGATCGCGGGTTCAAGGCCAGTCTCAGCAATTTAGCAAGACCCTGTTTTAAAATAAAAAAATAAAAAAGGGCTGGGGGTATAGCTTGGAGGTAGAATGCCCCTGCATTTAATCCCCAGTAAAACACACACACACGCACGCACGCACACACGCATGCACACACACGTATCCTATTGTGTTCCCTGCTCACTCTTTCACTCTCTCTTGTTGACTTCGAGTAGCTGAAACGCTGGGCATGGGAGGCTGGGTGGAACGGCCGCTCCTGAGCCTCCACCCCGCCATCTCACACCCCTGCCCCGTCTGTAATCACAGCTGTTTCGCAGGTTTGGAAACTGATGCTCCAAGAGGGACCATGTAAATGCCCGAGGTCACACAGCTCACAGGTGACACAGACGGAGGCAGGTTTTGGGTCTGTGTGTCTATCTTCCACCCCAGCCCTGGTGCCAGAGTCACCGATCACCAAGGTGAGGGGCAGGGGCTGGGTGCACAGGCCACTGGAGGGCCCGATGGAGAACCCCAAGCTGGCATGAGTTGGGGATGGGCCAGATGCTGGGCTGAGCAGGGGATTGGGACATCCTGGCAGAGGTGACGAGGGAAGGCAGGATGGCAGGGTGGCCTCTGGAGAGGAGGTGGGATCAGGGGCAGCCCTGGGGGCAAAACCAGGCAGAGGGCCACCCTCCCAGGATAATCTGCTGTGCCTGAGAAGTCTTGAAACCACTAGGCAGCACCCCAGGACCCCCTGGGAAACCAGGCAGGGGGCGAGGGCGGATTCAGGGAGAAGGTGAGACAGGGTGGTTGGGAAGGGGCCTGGGTGACACGGGGCAAGGAGAGCGGGGTCTGAGATCCTAGCAGGCTTGGACATTGGCTGCTGCCCCGGCACAGTATCTGCCTGCTGGGAGAGCCAGCCTGCACTGGGCCGGCTGGGCGCGAACAGCGGCCTCTACTGGAGGGTCTGGGAATAGGGGAGTGGGGCAGGTAGGCCGATCCCTCCTGGGGGAAGGAAGACCCCTGGAGTGTTCTGGTGGAACAAAGCTCAGGAGATCTTGGACAGGTGCCAGGTGGGCACAGATGTTAGTTGGCATCATCCAGGGTCCCAGGATCCCGATGACATGGACTGCACCCCCTCTCCTACCCTCGGGAAGTCTGCCCATCCCTGGGCCCTGGCAACACTGGTCTGCTGTCTGACATTGGATGGTTTTGTCTTTTCTACAGTTCCCTATAGCTGGAGTCACGCAGCCTGGAGTGTAGCGTTCGAGCTGGCTCCTCTCTCTTGGGATAACGTTTCACCATCCACCGTGTTGTCCTGTGGCTCAGCCGCTCAGGTCTTCATTGCTGAGCATTATCCCACGGCATGGGTAGACCTCCATGTCTCTCTCTCCGTTTCCTGTTGATGGACAGTTGGGTCGGTTCTACTTCTTGGCTGCTGTGGATTAAGCTGCTATGAATATTTGTCTACGACTCTGTATGAACATGTTTTCTTTTCTCGTGGGCAAAGAGTGAGGAGCGGAATTGCTGGGTCATACGGTAAGTGTAGGTCAAACCTTACAAGAAGCTGCCGCACGGTTTTCCAAAGTGGCTGAGCCTGTTCACTTCCCCACCAGCAAGGCGCGGGGTGCATCTGCTCCCACCCACTCCCCTTTAAGGAAGACTCTCTTTCCAAGCCAGAACAAGTGCAAAAAAAATTTTTTTTTCTTTATCCTAAAAAAATGCTTTTTCTTTTTCTTTTTGGTACTGGGGATTGAACCCAGGAGCATTCTACCTCTGAGCTATACTCCCAGCCCTTTTTATTTTGAAATTGGGTCTCACGAAGTTGCTGAGGCTGGCCTCGAACCTGTGATCTTCCTGTCTCATCTTTCCAAGTGCTGGGATTATAGGCCTGCGCCACCATGCCCAGCTCTAAAAAACACTTTTGATATGTAAAAAGGAACCATGTAACATACATGTAAGTGATGAACATACTTTCAGATGGACACTCGTAAAGCCCCAGAGCCTGCTTCACTCTCTCTTAGGTAGCCAGGCGGGAGCCATTTCTGGACAGTCACAGAATCTGGCTCCATGCAGCTCTCCCCGCACACAGCCCATCGATTCGGCCCATCCAGAGCAGCAGAAGAAATGAATCTGGGGAGGGGGCAGCGGGGAGCCGGGGTTTATTTTTCCTGGGGTTAAACATCCCAGTTTGAGGTAAAACAAATTCCTTGCTGGGGCTCCGCACCTCCAGCTGGGCGGCAGGAAGGCCCATTTAATCAGCTCATGTAGCAGTGAATCATACTAACGAGCCGGAGGGGCCCATCCTGCGCGTGCTGACAGCCGGGCCCTGGGGATGAGATCTCCAGGCCAGTGGCAGCTCTGGAGGTCAGGCAGGTGGGGGCAAGGGCTGGCGGGAGTCCTTGGATCTTGGATCACCTGAAGACGACGTGCGGGGTGCTATGCTCAGTCCTTGGGGTCCACATCAGAGGTGACAAGGGAGGCACCCCGGGTCCTCTGCTTGGGGCCCACGGTGAGCCGGAGAGAGGAGAAGCGGGGTGGGGGGGTACCAGCACCTGGCCCCAGACAGGAGGAGACCCAGCCCTCCCACCGACGAGGGCGCCTGGGAAAATGCAATGACCTGGCGGTCCCTCCGTCTCCTCCAGCGCCCACTCCAAGCCCTCTTGCTTCAGACTCACCACACTGCAAATTCAGTCCTTTGTACGAACTCCAGTCCCTAGGGCTTCTTCAGCCCCGGAGGAGAGGGGAGGAGAGAGAGGGAAGGAAAGGGATGACAGAGGGAAGGAGGAGAGACAGAGACGGAGAAGAGGGTGACAGGAGGCAGAGGGCTGTCCTGCGCGGGCACGTCCTTGCGTGTTACGAGTGAGGAGACTGGGAAGATGCAGCCCCAGGTCTTCATTGCCTCAGCAAAGCCACTGACAGCCGCAGCTCCCAATAAGCCCGCGGTCCCCGCGAAGGCGTATGGATCCAGTACCACGGAGAGAAGGAGAGGACGAGGCGGCCGGTCACTCTGCCGAGCCCCAGATGGGCCAGGGCACTGGCGGGGACCTGTACCAGGAGGCCAGCTTGGTCATGGACCTTTTTTTTTAAATTTGCAGTACCAGGGATTGAACCCAGGGGCATTCTACCTCTGAGCTACACCCCCAGCCCTATTTTTTATTCTTTATTTTGAAACAGGGTCTCACTAAGTGGCGGGGAGCCTCACTAAGTAGCTGAGGCTGGCCGCGAACCCGGATCCTCCTGTCTCAGCCTCCCAAATACTGGGATTACAAGCGTGCGCCACCACGCCCGGCTGGAGCCCTTTTTGATGGACACCCATTAACTGAAGGCTGCTGTCCATCTGGGGGACTCTGTCCAGTGAGTCGTTGAGAACTGCCCTGAGCTGAGACGGTGGCCGCTGCCTGGCGCTCCCGGGAGCTCTCCGGGCCCTGCTGCTTCGCTCTGGCTATTTGGTTCTTGGTCACCCCTTCCCATCCCTGCTGTGTCATGTCCTTGCTGCCCCGCGCTGTGCTCCCACCTCTGCAGAGACCCTCAGTTTCCCTCCGCATGGAGGGCCATGTGGAGGCCCAGGACTGCGGTCTCTGTCTCCATGCCCGGCTGGTGGTGCGCATGTGATGGGCAGGTCTCACAGCTTTCTAGCTGCCCTGGGCTGCTCCTCCCACTGCATGGCCTGGCTCTGGGCAGCAGGCTTCCGTGGGGCAGGTGTGTGCAGGGTGCTAAGCCTGTGCCCAGAGACACAGTTCTCCCAGCAGCCCTCAGAAGAGAGCGCAGCCATCCCCCATTCTACAGATGAGAAAACTGAGCTTCAGGCTCCCCCTTCAGCAATGAATGAATCTCTGAGCCAGGCCCCCCAACCCGGGCGGGGCTTGGGGCATCCTTGACTGGGTGGTGTCACCTTGGGCTGGGAGGTTTGGGCTCCTAGAGAGCCCTGGTTTTGGTTTGTTTTGTTCTGTGTTCTCTCTCTCCCTCTCCCTCTCCCTCTCCCCCTCCCTCTCC
>PVJS01054059.1:0-13092 GCA_004027185.1 Glis glis
TGTTGGGCCCGGAGTGAGAGTAACAGGCAGATGGAGGTGGGTGTGCCATGCTGCAGCAGAGCCAGATGGAGGGGGAGTGTTGCCTGTGCCGGGCGTCCTGGGGAAGCTCAGAGGGTAAAACCTCCAGCTGTGACGGCTGCTCTCCAGGAGCTTCACATGCACGCATGCACACTGCCCGCGTGCCCATGTGCCCGTGCTTAAACAATAGGCGGGGACCTTTCTCTGCTACCTCACATCACCCCTGGAGGGAGGGAGGCAGGGCCAGCAAAACTGCCTCTTTTCCAGGGCTGAAGGTGCCCAGGAAAGAAAGAGGAAAATAGCCCATCAGGTCACCCAGCAAAGCAGTAGAAGAGGCTGACTCCCATGTGCTGGCCAGGCTGGCTCAGATGGGGACGCGGGCTGCAGAGAGCATGGTGGTGGTGGTGGTAGTGTGTGTGTGTGGGGGGTGGCCTTGTCCCCCAGCCTGATTGGCTTGAGGCCAGGCACCAGAGGGGCTGAGCCCCACTCCTGTCCCTATTCCCTAAATAAAAACTAGCCACCAAAGACTGGACAGCATGTAAAGAGTGGCCTCCACTGGATGATGAAGGCTTCATAACTCTGGGGAGATGTGGAGCTGGAAGGGAGAAGGGGAGGCAGGAACGTGGCCTCTGGGGAGATCGTGCTTCCCCAGGACCTTCCAGAAAATAAGGGAAATTTTGGAGGATGAGTCTGCAGAGGGAGTTGGGGGGGAGCCCCACTTTGTCCACCTAGCGGCACCCTGGAGTTTGGTGTCCAGGAGCCAGCTGAAGTCTCAGGGGTCTCATGGCTGGAGAAGGGCCCTTGGGAGAACTCAGAAGGCCCCTGATGGTGGGGTGGGCTGCAGTCTGATTGAGCAGCTCCCACTTCTCTGAGCTGAATGCGTCGCCCATGCCAGCACGAGGGAAGGAGCCCGAGTGAGGCGTGCTGTGCGTGCCCTGTCCTTCGCAGGACGCCGGGCAGTGGGAATATGAATAAAGAAGGGAGCAGCTGCACTGGGGAGCTCAGGAGGAGATTGTGTGTCAACACAGGTGCAGCCGAGGTCCCATCTGATCAACAAATCCTTCCCCAGAGCCGAGCTGCCAAGGCTGCCTGCACCCCAGGAACAGCCCAGGGCTGCTCAGAGCACTGAGCCTGAGGGGAAAGGCCTTCTTTGGGAGGATTTGTAGCCCTGAGGTAGGGAAGCAGGAGGCCCTAGTTCCCTGTTGGCTTTGAGCTGAGTCCCTGCTGAGGTTCAGAGGCTCCTTTCCAGCCTCTGCTCTCTGCTAACTCCTGGCTGCAGGATGTGTGGCGTGGGGAACAGCCCAGGTTTAATTATTAATCATCTGGCGGGCCCAAACAATCTAGACCAAGGTCTCTCTCTTCTAGGGCTCAGTGCCCCCCCCCCGGCTTCTAGATGCTGGAGAGGAGGGTGCCAGGCACCTCCTACAGCCACTGGGTCTGCAGGAGGCATCAACGAGGTGTGGGCATCAGGCAGCAGGTGTGGTTTCCAAGGTGCAGGGTGAACTGAGGCCATCCACCCACTGTTGACACAACTGTCATAAACCCTGCTTTGTTCCCAGCGCTGCCTGGGAAGGTCCTAGAGAACTGGGTGGGCCTGGCTAGGTGGGGATGCAGGGTGAGGACAGACAGGTTTAGGGAGGGGATGCCTCTGGGGGCACAGAGAGATGAGGCCTGCAAAGGAAGCCCAGCTCTGTGGCTACAGAAAAGGCTGAGATTTGGGCAATGTAAGCAGGGCTATATAACCAAGGGTCAGAGCCAACTCCCTGGCCCTGGGTTAGGGGGACCTGGGAAGGAAGGATGGGCAGGGGCAAGACAGGGCATGGTGGAATGCTCCCTCGCACTGCTCCCAGGACCCTGGTCCTACAGCCAGACATCTGGACCAGTCCTCGTGGGGCCTGGTGACTGGGCAGAGACCTGGGGCTCAGGCCTATGTTGCTCCAGCCAATCCCGGGATGGGCAAGGGGCTATTTAGTCCTTCAACTAACGTCCACTGATTCTGGCCCTGTGGTAGACACAGTGGAGCAGGCCACAATCCCCGCCCCCATAGACTCAACGACCACTGAGAGGCAAATCCATAAACAGATGGAAGGCAGCATGATAAGGGCCACAAATAAGAGCCTCCGCATGAGTGTGTGCATGTGTGTGTACGTGCGTGTGTGCGTGCATGTGTGTATAAGTGTGTGCATGCGTGTGTGCGCGTGTGTGTGCACGTGTGTGCATGCATGTGTGCACGTGTGTGTGCACGCGTGTGTGCATGCGTGTGTGCATATGTAGGGCAGGGGCACAAAGGGTCCTGGAACACCGTGAGGAGCAGGATCACCTAGGGGGAGGCCAGAACAGCTCCGGGAAGGCTTCAGAAAGGAACACTTAGAACAGTATAGAAAATCAGTTTCCAAGTAGTGAGAAAAGGGAAGAACATTCCAAGCCGGGGAAAGCCACCTGCAAAACCAAAGAGCTAAGAAGGGGCCTGTTTGGGGACCAAGGACACACGAGCAAGGCTGAGCCACAGATGGAGGCTGGCGGGTGTTGAGGTGGAGATGAGGTGGAAGGAGGGGGCACCGAATGCTAAGCTACGGCACACAAGGAGCGCACAAGACCAAGATGGAGAAACCAGGTGGCAGCACTGACTCAGCCTGCAGAGCGCTGTGTGCTACTGATGGTGAACACCCGCAGGGGGTGGGAGGATGGCAACAAAGACCGCATCCACAGGTTGTGGCCCATAGCACGAGGGTTAGAGAGAACTCAGAGGGGGAAGCAGCCACCTGACCCCCCTTGTGAAGGACAGTGAATCTCCACTCCTGACTTTGAACTCACAATCTGGAGCAGGCACAAGGCACGCAGTAAATGCTCAGATGAGCTGGCCCAGTGGAGCACACCTGTAATCCCAGGACTTGGGAGGCTGAGACAGAAGGATTGCTGGTTTCATGCCAATGTATGGTAACTTAGTGAGACCCTGTTTCAAAATAAAAAATAAAATAGGGCTGGGGGTATAGCTCAGAGGTGGAATGACCCTGGGTTCAATCCCTAGTACCACAAAAATTAAATTAAATTAAAAATTAAAAAAAGAAAAAGCTTAGATGGGAAGTCTGAGGTGGTGGGAGGCAGACCTTGCCCCAGCCTCGGAGTGAGTTCATGGTGGATTTGCCCCAGGAACGCAAAGGTCCTGATTCCCAGAGCAGCGCAGCAACCTGTTCCTAAGCCAGAAAGCTCTCTCCCACCTATGCGTGCAGACAGTAAGGGTGAGAGATCTCACAGGCAAACAAGGGTGTCCTCTGCCCCAGTCCTCCCAGGCTGTACCTTCTCAGGGGCATGAGAGGCCAGGCCAGGCCAGCCTGAGGGAATCAGCACTACCCCGGCAGGCTAGGTTCCCTCCTGGCTGCAGTCATCCTTTGGGGGAACCCTAAAGCCTAAATGCTGGAGAGGGTTCTCCCAGAATCCAGATGGACAGAGGACCCCCGCACCCCGCCACCTCTGCCCCAAGGTCTCTGTCGTCTGGTCCCGCAGGGCAGGGTGGCGATGACAGTAGCCGCCTCCTTGTTCTAAGGACACTGGTTTCCAGAAGTTCAGCCAATCAATGGGAGAGATTTCAAAAACAGAATTTGAGAACAAAAAAAATGCCCATAAACTCAAGCCAGTAACTTACTCTCCGGTGGGCTGGGACGGTCTGAGTCCTTGGACACTGGAAAGTGTCATCCTGACATCAGGAACTGATGAGGTAGAATAGAAGAGATAAAATTTTAGGTAGAAAGGAGACAAGTTGGGAAGGGAAGGAGAATACAGTTAAAAAAAAAATCTAAAGTCCTTAGTTTGTCCTGCAGGCTTGCCTGGGACATGCCCAAAGAGGCAAGACCCATATCTTTAAGAACACAGTGGGCTAGCTTCACATCCGAAATTCCTGAAGCAATTAGTTTTGGAAGAGAAAGAACTTCACCTTCCACCAGAACTCCAAAAGATCACACTTGTTGTTAAAAAGCCTTACACTCAGTGGCAACCCCCACCCCTCACCCCCCCTCTGGCCATCAGACTTTCCGTCTCCGCTCGTCTCTGCTCCTAGAAGACTTGTCCCGAGGGAATCCACATCTTCTACCCACAGAAAAACTGAAAAGAAAGGAGGCATTTTCCCGCTGAGTACCTCTAACCAACCCCCTCCCCATCTCCAGTGCGTATAAAAAGAGACTGTAAGAATTCGGGGCTGCTGCTCTCACATCTTGAGGTGGCCCACGTTTCCCTGAACGTGGATCTCCCTTTTCCTTAAATTAAACCTCTGTCTTTTCTCTGACTGGCATGTGTAGAAATTCTTTTCCTCACAGACCCAAGGACGCCGGGGGCCCTGAGGTGAGTCTCCCCCTTCCCAGGCCGGGGGACTCCTCAGGACTCTCCACGGAGCGATGGTGCTCACCCTGACACAACCACGTCACACAGATCGGGAGTCATCCTAATGACCCTCCAGAGGGGTCTCTACTGTGCTCTTCTAAGGATTTTCACCACCTTAGTACCTCTGCCCAAACCATGTACCATCCCACAGGGGAATTCTTCTCGAATATAGAGTCAGGTAGAACAATCTTACCAGTTGAACTAGAATGGTATCTCCAGTCTAACAAGACAGCCATGCAGTAGACCAGGCTTCCTCTCTTTGCTTTATTTATTTATTTATTTATTTATTTGTTTGTTTGTTTATTTATTGGTGGTACTGGGGATTGAACCCAGAGGGAATTCTGCCTCTGAGCTACATCCCCAGCCCTATTTTATTTTTTATTTGGAAACAGGGTCTCACTAAGTTGATGCAAGCCTCATTGAGTTGCGGAGGCTGGCTTCGAACCTGTGATTCTCCTGTCTCAGTCTCCCAAGTACTAGGATTACATGGTGCACCACCATGCCCAGCTCCTCTCTTTGCTTTTGCTCCCAGGAAGCTCCCAGTCACATGTCATACTTAACTTACCACCATTTTATCATCCCATTCAGATCACCTACATGCGGCCTCCGTTCTTCTTCAAGACTCATCGACAACTTTTCTGTTGGCTTAATCTGGTCACATCTGGCCTGTGTTGTACATCATCTTGATTCCTTGTAGGAAAGAGGTAGAAGGTAAATAAACAATCAATTTAATTCAGAAAGGAGAGGTCAAAAGTGCAAATTACTGGCTGGCATTCTGGGGCCATGGGAAATTCCCTTTTGATCACACCCCTCTACCCCCAAGTCCCCAGAGAGCAGAGAGTGGGGTGCTTCCCCTTCCTCCCCTACCTGAAGCAGAGGAAGTTGAGCAGCCCCTGGGGGCCTCCTTCCTCTTTTCCCCAGAGACCCTGCTCCCCAGGCAAAAGTTCCAGAGTGAGGAGCAGAAACAGTGTTTCTTTGCCCCTGTCGGCCGTCCTTCCTGTTTCCCCCCATGGGTGGGTGGGGACCTTTCTCCATTTACTTTCTAGAGCAGGGAGGCATTGGGGAGATCAGTTTCTGGAGTTTAATAATTAGGATGTCTGTTACAAGCACCTGAAGTACAGCTAAATTAGGATGCTCTTGGTGCACCCAGAGTCCAAGGGCTTCATGGAGATGCTAGGAAAAAAAAAAAAAATAGCCCCAGGCCCGAGACAGGCAGGGGAGAACAGTGGTTAGGAGTATAGTTTGAATCCTGTGGACCTGGATTTGAATCCATCTCTGTTACTCCTGCCTGTCTACCCTTGGCAAGCCACCTTGTCTCTCTGAGCCTCATTTCCTCAGCTGTGAAATCGGGAGAATAGCAGCAGCTGCCTCTCAGCATTGTGACGAGGTCAAGGGACAATGTCCCTGCAGAGTACACACATGGTGTGGCACATAGACGGCTCAGTAATCGGCAGGGCTAATGCCGGTCCCAAGAGCGGCTCATGGAGGGCAGGAGAGAAAGTGCGTGTGAACCCCAGGGTACTTTGCTGAGAGTGACAGGGCTCTAGCGACGTCCCTCTTCCCGTCACTGCAGTTGCCCAGGAGTGCTGGCTGGACACAGCCTCTGTCCGCAGGGGTAGGGCTCTCACCAGGCCTCCAGGAGCCTTCCTAAGGCCCCCCGTGCTTTCAGCCATTAACAAAGACAAAGAGAACACGGGGAGACTGACTTTCCATACGTGCAGTAAGAATGGATCCAACTAAGAGAATCCTGCCACGTGCCCCAGACCCAGTCTTGTGACCACCCCTCCACCACCACCAGCTCCCGCCATCTCCATCTATGGTCTCCTTTTCTTTGCCTGCCATTTTCAAGCTTTTTATACACTAGAGTTCCCCCACCTTAAATGGTCTCCATTCATATCTCTCTCGCACCCACCCCCAGGAAAATAAATGTCCCTTCTATTCTAGGAGCTGCTGGGGAAGTCCCTAATTGAGATCTAGGGCAGCATTGTGATCTGCAGACTCCATCGCCCCAGAGGCTTGCTAAGATGCAAATGTCTGGGCCCTCCCCATGGCTTACCAGACTCTCCACAGGAGGTGGCCAAGAATCTGTATTTCTAGAAAGCTCTCCAGGGAACTCTGAAGCACACAAAGCATGAGGGTCAACGATTTGTCTTGAGTCCCTTGCTCAGTGCCAAAGTCCAGGTAGGAGCCTGGAAAATCCATGACATAATCTAACTGATATATCCTAAACTCCCAATGGGACCCCAGCAGGACTACCAAGGGGATCGTTCTAAAATCTGATGAGTTGTGTTGCCTTAGACAAGTCATTTCCCTTTTCTGGGCCTTTTTTGCTTTTGTTTGTTTGTTTTTTTCTGCAAAAGGAAGGACTGAGTTCTGTGGGTTTCTGAAGCCATCTCGCTCTTACATGTTTGTAACTATACTTGGGTGAATACCTTTGTAAGGTGACCATGGTGGGAAAAGAGAGTGGGGAGCTGTCGGGAGTGCACTCAGATGCCCCACCACTGCCTACGTGAATAGTCAACACTTGCTATTGATGTTCAGGGGATTCAGAGATCTCAAGCCAGACAGGGGCCAAGATCAGCATCCAAGTGGCCTGACCTTGTGGGCCATTGCAAGCAGCAACCCTGGCATCTAGGCCCTGGCAGAGTCAGGCAGGGGCAGGCTGGAGCTGACCCCTTGGGAGAGGTGTGGGTGCAGGGAGGTGGTCTGAGTGTCTGGGATCCAACCCAGAGGACCAGCTTGGAACCAGCCTGCAGTGTCCACAGGGACATCGGAGCACAGGTGGGAATACCTGGGCATGGGGTAAAAACTGCGACTCATGGTGTTCCCCAGCATGGCATCCACACTGCCCAACTCCAGGTACTGCCATCTCATGGAGCACAGTGTGGAGGGTGCTCCCCAGAGTCCTACCACAAAGAGCACCATGCTGAGCAGAGGTACCAGGGGTACCCCAGTTCCTGAGCTCAGGGCAGCACGATGTGCTCTGGGCCCATTCCCTGCTTTGGTCAGCTGGGGGACAGACAGCAGCTGCAGGGAAGGATGCTTTCCCACCCCTCTTGGTCAGGAACTGGAGGCCTGAGCTGAACCCAAGAGCCCAAGGATGGCCACCATGGGGTGGGGATGAGGTGGGGGCAGGGCGTGGAGTAACAGGCTCAACAGGAACTTTCTTCAGATCAGCAATGTGTTTCTAGTAATTATAGGCAGCCCCACTCTGCCCTCTGGGTCCAGGCTGCCCAGCCCCTCCCCGTTGACTCAGGAGCCCTGCCAACAAGAGGGAAGGGCCTAGAGAAGCTTCCAGGCCATTCAAAGGATTGGCCAACTGGGCCCAGGAGATTGGTATTGTTTTGCTAGAAGAAAGGGTTAGAAAGAACGTAAGAACTCCTGAAATGTGAAGCATTGCCACACAGAGCACAGACTGCAAAAATAGAGATTTGATGCCTCGCAGCATTCTGAATGCTCTCACCAGTAATTACCTTACCCCTGGAGGTGAGTGTCACTACCCCATTTTACACCCAAGGAAGCGGCAGCGGCCTTAGGAAGTCACAGGGCCACAGAGGCAGGGCCAGGCCTCTGCTTGGGCCTGCTATGTCCACTACAGTACTGACCACCGGATCTTCATCGTCCCAGGGGACGGATCCACCAGAGACGGTCTGCCCCGGTACAGACGCTGGGTTCAGTCACTAGAAGCCAGGGGAGCGTGCTGAGAGATTTTTCACCGGAGCCTCTAAAAGGGACAGCAACCCACACTTCTTCAGCCTCGTTCCCGGAACCTCATTCCTGAGCATCTGTGATCCCCACCCCCCAACCCCCGTTTCCTAACCAGAGCCCTAAGTGGAAGCTGCTTTGTCCTTTATGTTCAACCTTGAAAACATTCAAGAATCAGAGAAAGACCAAATCCCAGCCTTGCCCCCCAGCCACACGTTAAAGGACCCCTGCATGACACACAGCCACTCATTAGCAAGCTTTCAAATTCTCTTTATTAAAAATCTTTTTTTGGTTGTTGTTGTTTCCTTTTGTAAAAACACTTTGCGGTAAGTTATACAGATCAGAAAAATGGTGACAATTTATAAGACACTCAACAAATTCTAATACTTTACAAATTCAAACTTAAATTAACTAGTGTTTTTGTTTTTCTCATAAACTCACAAAACAAACTCTGGTCCAGTTCAAGTATAATCTCACAGACCACCTTGGGCTGTCCAAGAATGGGAACCGCTGATACTGATGGCTGCTGCTCACACCAACATCAAGTTCACCAAATCCTTTGGGAGCGCTGTCTGGATATACTTTAGTCCAGGTGTTCACGAGGAAAAGAAAACTGCGCAGGCTTTCTGTTGTATTAACCCAGGGTACGGATGAATCTGTTGCTCAAGGTAGCAGCTGCTCTTGAACAACCCTTTTGGGGAGACACTTTGAAACGGTTGACAGAAACATTGAAGAAAAGCTTTAAAAAAGGAATCAATATTTTCCTGGTTGTCTTTAATAGTGTATTATGTGTGTGTGTGTGTGTGAGACACAAACAGGAATAAAAATGCAGATTACAGGGTTGGTGAAGGGTCGTGCCAATTGAATTGTATAAAAATAAATAAATATAAATAAATAGATATGTATATCTATATACACACATGCAAGTATAGACTCTTGGATGGATTGGACCTGAAGGTCCTGATTGTATGCAGAGACAGCCTCTTCTCCCTCCCTCCTGAGGCTCTCTCCAGTTTTCCAGTGAAGGTCAGTCTACCAGCAAGGGAGCTATTACATTGCCTGGGAACTCAGCCATCTGGATTTCCATGGAAACGCTGCTGGGGTGGGAGTGGGAGCTAGTGAGGTCGCCTTCCACTCTGCTGGGGATAAAGCTTCCAGACTCTGATAATGCACAGGCCCAGCCCCTGATGGAGGAGGCAGGCTTTTCCCAGCAAGATTCAGCGAGGAGGCCAAACTGCTACTCCCAGCATTCTCTCTTGTGGGAATAAAGACATACAGGGTCAAGAGTTTTCTGAGAAATGGAGGAGGCTTAGCTGGTGTCCAGAACGCTAGGTTGAAACCTGCAGAGTCAGCCAGGGGAAGAGTCTGGGCTGAGCCCCAATCCTCAGAGTCTTTTCTATGTGAGAGACCAACCTTCCTGAGGCCCCCTGGGGCCTGCTGGTGGGCTCGGGTTTCCTGCTCCTTCCAGCCTCTCCTCACCACCTGTCTAAACTGGTCTGTCTTCTTCTGGTGCTTGTCTTACCTCTTCTCTCTCGCAGGCTCCCAACCTCTCTCTTCTTGCCAGGGACTGCGCACCTCAAGGGTTATACATGATCCGTTTACATTTCTACATTTGTTTCCCCCTGTGCCTCAGCGTTCTCACTGATGAAATGTCACTGTTGAACTAGATAATCTCGTCACCCTTCTTCCCTTAGTGCAGAGGACAGAATGTGCAGTGTAAGAAAAAAACTACAAAAACAAAACAAGAACACAATCCCTGCCCCGTCTACCTGCCTGAGCTCAGGGACAGAAACAACAGAACGCTCCTGGGGACAGACACGCATCTATCTTGCTTTGTTTTTTATGGGATACGCCATGGAGCATGCCGTCGGGGCCATGCGTCAGCTCCTGGCAACAGCGCCAGGCTCCCTTCTGATTCCTGTGGTCCACTCCATGGCTGTGGCAAAGCTTCATTTCTTTTCTTTTTCTTTTTCTTTCTCTCTCTCTCTCTCTCTCTTTCTCTCTCTCTCTCTCTCTCTCTCTCTCTCTCTCTCTCTTTTTGTGGTACTTGGGAACTGAACCCAGGGGCATTCTACCTCTGAGCTACACCCTCGGCCCTTTTAATTTTTTATTTATTTTGAAACAAGGTCTTGCTAAGTTGCTGAGGGTCTCACTAAGTAGCTGAGGCTGGCCTCAAACCTGTAATCCTCCTCAGCCTCCCAAGTACTGGGATTACAGGCATGTGCCACCATGCCTGGCTGGCAGAGCCTCATTTCTTCCAGCACTTTGTCCCAAACCTTTCCACTGTAACATCACACTGAGACCCTGCAGCCCATCTGGGGCTGGAGGCATGGATCCCATGGGGAATAAAAGCTCTGTTCTTCCTAACATCCTGACATCAAAGTCTGCACATGGCCAACCCTGAGCAGACCTCCATCCTCTGCCCGGTTGGAAAGGGCTCACCTACAAATACCTGGCGAACCTCAAAAGAAGCTCTTCAGCCCTGTAGCCTTCCCTTTCCTTAGCTTCTCTCCCACTGAGGGATCACTTTCAAACCACCCCACTGTGAGGTCCTTGGGCCCCAGAGTGCAGCACCACGGGTGAGTGAGGGACACGTGCCCTCCCTGTGACTGGATCTCTCCAGCCACCGCCTCACATCGCAGAAGCCAGCATTCAAGCTGAGCCCATGCCAACTGCTGTTCTAGCTGGAGGGAGAAGATAGTTCTGGTCTCGTTTTCAGTTAAAACGAATCTATCCCCAAAGTATTGTCCAGAATAGAACAAATCCCAACACCTCCTGAAATGGAGAGGAAGGAAGGAAGGAAGGAAGGAATTTATCAGCACTTCCAAGATGCAGGACTCTTTTGTTCCTCCATAAAATCAATTTGATTTTACTTTAAGGCATTTAAATCTGGCAGATTTCTAGAATAATTGAGAGGATGAAAGAGTTATTAAAAACAGGGGCTTTTCAAAAAAGGTGGTGTCCCGCTGGAGGAAGCAGCGATAAAGCCACTTCCCGCTTGGGCCAAGGGATTATCTCTGGTGGCCCCTCTCAGGACTGCAGGACCAGCTTGGGACACACAGACGCCAGGCTGAGAAACTGCTACAGATTCACAGAGGTGGTTCTTCCGACCAGGTGGATTCCATTAAGCCTTTTCCTTGCATGACTCAGCCTGGCCTGACCTGTTATATCCTATCAAGAATTTAAACCCTGTGAAAATCCCTGAGAAGCTGGGTTGCATGGAAAAGAAATGGTCTTTGGCACAGAAGGAAGGAGAGGGGGAGGGAGTAAGAGGAAGAGAAAAAAGCGCAAATTGAAAGATTGTGGGTGAGAAACCAGAGTCCACAGGAAGAGGGTTGGTGACCCTCGGGCTGGACACGCCGGGTGACTTGGCATCTGGAGACGCTCCAGGGATGTTTTAAAGAGTCTCTGGGCACAAACCTGAACAGCATGCCCTGCCTGGTTTTCCTTCCTCTCGGGCTTTATTCTTGTCCTGGAGGCCCCACATCAGCAGGCCTCCTCTCCCACCTTCCAGCCACAGTGACAATGACAGCGGTGACAGCAGCAGCAGCAGCATCAGAGTCTTTTCCGCTCAAAGTGGGGCATGATGCCGCTGTCCTCAGGCCTTGGGCTGCCTGCCCCCTCCGTCTCCTTCAGGCCCTCCTCGGCCAGCTGGGACAAGTATTTCTGTGGTGGGGAGAGAGGGATGTTAGTGGTGGCGTAGGGCGGGGGAAGAGGCAGGGGTGTTCTTGGGTCCCCTCTCCCAACATCTGCGCCCTGGGCGTGGGCCGCCCTCTCCCATCACCAGCTACCTCTGAGGCTGCAGGCCCCCATCATGTTAGTTTATGAGTAACACGAGACTCTGTAGAAAAAGTAGAAAGCATAGATCCCCAGGATGGCGACCGCTTCTGCCGCTCTGATCTGCTGCCGGGCCCGTCCTAACTGCTTGACTTAAATAAACTGCATCCTCACCACAACGCTACCTGCTTTCCAGAAAGACTCGCATCTCGGGGCTGTATGTCCACATGTAAAAGGCGGAGGGAGGGAAGCTGGAGGGGAGAAGGCCGGCACCAGCTTGGGGTGACATCGCACACTCCCAGCACCCTGTCTTTGTCAGGGCAGGCTGGCTGGGGAGGGAGGGAAGGTGCTGGTCTATGATGGATTGAAATTGGTCCTGTCCACTCTACAGCTGGGGGCTGCCTCCCAGCTCGCGCAGCGCGCACAGCTAAGATGCCCTGGCCAAACCCCGAGAGTCAGCTAGGACTGCCCCTGGCAGTCTGGAGTCAATGCAGTGAGGCAGGACTAGGAGAGGCCTGGGGCCCTGCTGGGGTCCTGCACTGTGCCCGGGAAGCAAGGACCTGGTAAAGAGCACTGGATTCGGAGTCAGAGGGTTAGCTCTAGCACAGCGGTTAAGTATGCAGGCTCCGCTGTTCAGGTTCAAATCCTGGCTCTCAGCAGGCAAGTGACCGAACATCCCTGGCGTCTGTGAATGAGGGGCGTGACGTCAGCCCCGCAGAGGCTGCTGTGACGTTGACGAGAGGCCACGCAAGCACTTGGCATGAAGCCTGGCACAGAATGAACACCCAGGATGTCTGCCTTTCTCCTGAGTGGCGCCTGGCGTGTGATCTGGGGAGACCCTCATCTTCCCCAGCCTCGGGCTCCTCATCCGTTCAGTGGGAGCAATGGTGTCTTCTCACCCCTCCTGCTGGGATGAGACTGCGTTAAGCTTTCCAGGCCGATGGGTGCAGCCTGACTGGAAGAGGGGCTACTGCAGATGCCCAGTTGCTCCTCTGCCCCTGCTGGGGGGAGGGGGCCTGCATGCTGAGGACAGCCAGCATGTGAGTGCATTGAATGTGTTGCATGCGTGTGAGCGCGTTGAATGTGTTGCATGCGTGAGTGCATTGAATGTGTTGCATACGTGTGAGTGCATGGAATGTGTTGCATGCGTGTGAGTGTGTTGAATGTGTTGCATGCGTGTGAGTGCGTGGAATGTGTTGCATGCATGTGAGTGCGTGG
>PVJS01054060.1:0-13092 GCA_004027185.1 Glis glis
TATTCTTTATCTATAGATATCATATGATATAACTTGTCTTTTATTCTTTTTTTTTTTTTTTTTGCAGTACCGGGGATTGGACCCAGGGGCGTTCTATCTCCACGCTACAACCCCGGCCCTATTTTTTATACTTTATTTTGAAACCGGGTCTCACGAAGTTGCGGAGGGCCTCACTAAGTAGGGAGAGAGAGAGAGACAGAGACAAAGACAGAGAGAGCTGAGGCTGGCCGCGAACCTGGATCCTCCGGTCTCTGCCTCCCAAAGTACTGGGATTACAAGTGTGTGCCACCACGCCCGGCTGATAACTTGTCTTTTAAAAAAACATAAACCAATTATTTCTGAAGATGGCATCAGAGTAAGGATACTTAGAGGAGCCTTTCTCTAAGTTGTCTCGGGTGCTCTGAACTGAACAGCCATACACATCCCACACTACTTTCATGGGAGATAGGAACTAAAGACAATAACATTTAAGAATTTATATAAGCCCACCGATTAACATCCAGGCTGAAAAGGGGTAAAAAAAAAGGGGGGCAACCAACCAGAGATGGGAGAACAACAGCCCCAGTCCCATACCGGGTTACCGGACCAGCAAGAACCTTCAGAAGATCCAAAAAATCTTATAACCAGCAACCTGAGGCCTTTCTCACAGACATGGGGATCACCAACCACAAAATCCGACAACCCCAGGACAAAAGAACAGAGAAGGTCGACTACATCCACTTCCATCGCAACCCACTGGTCCTCTGCATACTTGGAAGGAGAGGTCAGTGCTGCAGCCTCACAGGATAACTGAAAAGAGTCCCCCCCCCCCAGAAAAAAAGAGAGGGTGGTGACACAAGCAGTCTGTGGCTGTAGCCACACAGGAAATCTGAGGAATAGAACAGGTCTGAAAGTTGTAGACCACCACAGCCTTCTCTGGGGAGCATAGCGTCCCCTCCTGCGCCTAGAACAGCCTGAGCAGAGCAGGAAGCTGAAAGCCCCAGCATTCCCAGCCTGCAACCAGGAGAGCCAAGAGAGACTTGCCCTAAATGGGAGGAGAGTGCCGGCATTGCTGGCCTGCACCCAGGTAGAGGGAAAGAGGGACACAGGCAGAAGAGAGCTGTGGCCTTTCCCCCTCCCCCCGCCCCAGCACCCAGGCCAGCCGGACAGTGTCTTGGCCTAAACAGACAGATCTAGAGGGACATGGGAAGCAGAGGGTACTAGTGTTCCCCAACAGTGCTCAGGACAGCCCAAGAGGATCACGGCCTAAACAGGCAGAACCAGAGGGACACGGGAAGCAGAGGGTACCAGCGTTCCTCTGCTGTGCCCAGGCAGAGAGAAAAGAGGGTCGCTGGCAGCAGAGCATGCCAGCCTTCCCCTGTCTGCCCCCAGGCCAGGTAGAGAGTGTCTCAGCCTAAACTGGCAGAGCCAGAGGCACGCAGGAAGCAGAGGGCACCAGCATTCCCCACCTGAGCTCAGGCAGAGAGAAAAAAGGGTCATGGGCAGCAGAGTGCACTGGCCTTCCTCACCTGCTCCCAGGCCAATCTGAGAGGGTCTCGGCCTAAACAGGCAGAGTGACAGAGGGACACAGAAAGCAGAGAGTGACGGCCTTACAAGCCTGTGCCCAGGCCAGCCTGAGAGAGACTCAGCCTAAACAGGCAGAGGGACAGAGGGACATGAGAAGCAGAGGACTCTGGCATTCCCTGCCTGAGTTCAGGCCAGCCCAAGAGGGTCTTGGCCTAAAAAGGCAGAGAGCACCAGCATTACCTGCCTGCAACCAGGCAGAGAGAAAGAGGGATGTGGGCAGCAGAGAGTGCCTGCCTTCCCCCACCTGCACCCAGGCCAGCCTGAGAGGGACTTGGCCAAACAGGCAGAGAGTGCCAGTGTCCCCTGCCTGTGCATAGGCAGAGAGAAAGAGGGACAAAGGCAGAGAAGAGAGTGAGCCTTCCCCTACCTGTGTCCAGGCCAGTCCAAGAGGGTCTGTGCCTAAACAAGCAGAGACAGAGGGACTCAGGAAGCAGAGAGTACCAGCGTTCCCTGCCTACGCTCAGGGCAATTAGGTGAACCACAGAAAAGACTGTCAGACACCAAAGACAAACTAACTACCACTGACAGACGTAACCACTCAGCAGCCCGCACATTGAAGTTTAAAAATGCACAGGGTACAAACTGACCTACACACATCTCTCGGTCTACCCCCTATTACCAAGGTGACAGACACGTCCGTGGACCTCAACACCTGGAACTCATCAACAACACCATTGCAGTGGACAGAAGGAACCCTAGAGTAACTGAAACCCAGTACTGACGATCTACTGGCAGAACAACAGTAGGGTGATACAGGACAAAGATTTCAAAGAACATATTAAAGGGTAATAAACACACAACAGAAAGTTAAGAATAACCATACAGTAGAGGCTAGTCATCTTAAAGGCATACCTAGTAGTAAATATCTACCTCCAGAACCAGTTACTATATCAGGGAGAGTGATTAGACATAGGAAACCTACAGAGTGATAGAGAGATAACAAAAGCAACAAAGTAATAAACTTAAGAAACATGAAATCATGGGAAAGAGGAACAAAGAAACAATGAGCTCCCACAACTCCACAATAACAGAACCCATCAACACAGAAATGCAAAGATTTCCAGGAGGACAATTCAGAACTTTAATAGTAGAAATGAGCCAGGCGTGGTGGCGCACGCTTGTAATCCCAGTACTTTGGGAGGCGGAGACCAGAGGATCCAGGTTCGTGGCCAGCCTCAGCTCTCTCTCTCTCTCTCTCTCTCTCTCTCTCTCCCTGTCTCTCTCTCTACTTAGTGAGGCCCTCCGCAACTTTGTGAGACCCGTTTTCAAAATAAAGTATAAAAAATAGGGCCGGGGGTGTAGCGCGGAGGTAGAACACCCCTGAGTTCAATCCCCGGTACCACAAAAAAATTAGAAAAAAATAGTAGAAATGATACAGGATTACTGAAAAGAATTCAGAGAGAGAAAGAAATGAAGGATCAAATAAACAGAGAATCTGACCCCAAAACAGGAATCAAATAGAGGCTCTGAAAGAAGTGAAGGATGCAATAATTGAAATGAAGGCATCAATACAAACTATTAACAGTAGACTAGACCACATGGAAAACAGAACCTCACTCTTAGAAGATGACCACTCCAAAAGTGAGCGCATAGTATATGATATAGAAAAAACAATTCGACAGCATGAATTGGACATTGAAGAGATCTTGGCCAATTTGAAAAGAGAAAACCTAAGAATAATAGGCATAGAAGAGGGAATAGAAGCTGAAACCAAAGGAATCAATAATCTTTTCAGAAAAGTAATATTAGAAAATTTCCCAAACATAGAAAAGGAGATCAACATGCAGGTAGAAGAAACATATAGAACCCCCAATAGACAAGATCAGAGAAAAGGGTCACCATGCCACATAATACTCAAATTGACTAACATAGAGGCCAAGGAGCAAATCTTAAAGGCAACGAGAGTAAAAAACCAAGTAACATTCAGAGGCGAACCAATAAGAATCACTTCCAAACCACGTCATGAAAGCCAGGAGGGCCTGGAGTGACATATTCCAAACTCTGAAAGAAAACAACTTCCAACCAAGATTTACCTATCCAGCAAAAATATCTATCAAATTTGATGGGGAAATAAAAACCTTCCACGATAAACAGAAGCTGAAAGAATGTATGTCTGCCAAACCAGCATTCGAGAAAATACTCAAAAGAGATTAACTACAAAGAAGAGATAATAAATAAACGGCAGAACCAAATAATTTCCATCAAGCAGCCAACTAAGAAAAGAAAAAAAAAACATTACCTCAAACAGAAGTTAAAACTCAAAATGTTAGGAATTAAGAATCATCTCTCAATAACCACACTGAATATGAATGGACTCAATTCCCCAATCAAAAGACATAAGGTGGAAAAATGGATCAAAAATCTTAGTCCATCTATATGCTGCTTACAAGAAACACGCCTTACAAGCAAAGATACTCAAACTTATCAGACTCAATCACTATGCTGATCACGAAAAGGAGCAAAGAGGGAGGGAAAAAATAAAATAATAATAAATAAATAAATAAAAATAAAAAAACTAAACCTCAGTATCATCTCACCTTTAAGTCCCCTGTGCTTTTCTAAACTCACCTCACTGTGAGTGTTAGTTTTGTCGACTTGGCTAGGCTCTAGCCCTGGTTATTGAATCAAACAGGAATCAAGGTAGTGCTGTAAAAGTAATTTGTAGATGTACTAACATCTCCAATCTGTTGCCCCAAGTAAAGGACCATCTATGCAGTCCTCTTCCAGTCCATTGAAAGGCAGTAAGAACAAAACTGAGGTTTCTCTGAGGAAGAAGAAATTCTGCCTAATTTCTTCCACACCAGCTCATGATGGAGTTTCCAGTGGGCTGGACTGCTCTACAAGTGTCAGGCTTGTCCACCTCCCACAATCACGAAACTCAGTTCCTTGAAATAAATTGTGTCTGTGTGTATGTATATACAGCAGATCCTCATTACTTATAGATATTCTATTTGTGAATTTTCCTACTTACTAAAATTTATTTGTAGATCCAAAATCAATATTTTCAGGACTTTCTTAATCTTTCTCAGACATGTGCAGAATGGCGGAAAAATTCAGTCACCTGATACACATGTTCCCAGCTGAAGTTGTACAGGCGACGCTCTGTTCTAGCTCATGCTGCAAACAAGTGTGTGTGTGTGTGTGTGTGTGTGTTGTACTGGGGCTTGAACTCAGGGGCATTCTACCTCTGAGCTACACCCCTGGCCCCATTATTTATTTTTCATTTGGAAACAGGTCTCACTAAGGTTCTAAAAGCCTTTTAATGATGCATTTAGTGCAATTTTTTAAATGATGATTTTGCTGTTTAAAATAGCCCCTGAGCATAGTGATCAGTGCTGTCTAATGTTTCTAAGCATAAGAAACTCATGATATTCCTTAGAGAGAAAACATAGGTATTAGATTAGTCTTGTTCAGGCATGAGTTACAGCACTGTCGGTTATGAGTTCAACATTAATCAATCAACTGTATACATTAAATACATAAATAAGGTGCTTTTAAACAGAAACATGCATAAAACAAGGATATGTATTGATTGGTTGATATAAATGTTTTGTCCAGAGGCCTGAAGACATGAAGACATCTACCCTGTATTTTTCCTAGGAACAGGCACTCATTATTCATTAATTCAATGATCATGGAGGATTTATAGAGTATAAGGACAGTGAATAATAAGAGTCAATTCTGTGTGGTATGTGTGTGTGTGTGTGTGTGTGTGTGTGTGTGTGTGTCCATCCACATATATATACTGGTTATGTTTTTCTTGGAATCCTGACTAACACATTCACCATCCCCTTTCTGGGAGATGCTGAGCCCTCAGTTGAACATTGCTGCCAAGTTTATATTCTTCTAGAACGTGAAGTGACAGACTACAGTCACCATTTATTTTAGTAAATAACATCTTACTGGAACACACCCACGATTTGTGTATGGTCTATGGCTGCTTTCATGCTATAATGGCAGAGTTGAGTAGTTGTAAGAGGGAATAGATGGCCTAAAAAGGTGAAAATGTTTTCTCTGTGGCCCTTTACAGAAGAAATTTGCTGACCCTTATATCAGAAAATTAGAGCATATAAAAAGGCCAATATATGTGGTTATGTATTGAATTTGGTAACAAAAATATTTGCCTTCAGATGGTTTATTAATCTTTTGATTAAGAAAATAGGTTGATTTGGTGTTGTTTTTATTTCTAAAGATACATAAAATCTTACCAAAGATCAATAACAGTAGAAAGGGCCATTATGTTGCTCTAGGCAGTTAAGATTTTGCAAAATAAAAAGACTAATACTTCTAGAAATTTCCCAGCTGAATTACTTGCTTAGCCATAGGTAACATGTACAGTAAGAAAACAATAGCAGTATTGTTTTATATGGTCAAGAATGAGAATATGAGATTTTATGTGAACTGTGCAATGCAGGATATATCTCAAGGAGAACATTTTCTGGTCCTGAGAAAGAAATAGATGCAAATGTGTAATAGCTAAAAAGAGGTTTCTGTACGACAATTTTTACTTCCAGCTTGCAGAAGCAAAAATCTTTGTAACCCCAGCTGCACTTCAGATTTTGCTTCTCTAATTAAGGCTATCTGCTGCAACTAAAAGCCCTGGGAATCTTTGCCACGTAACACCATTAAGGTTCACTTCCCTTAATTGCAAAGCTTGCTATGGCTAGGGCAACCCTCCTCTGCCCTTAACTCTACATTCTGTAACACATGGCTCATGATCGTGACAGCGGGAAGGAGAAAGATGGAGAAAGCATGCTGGCTCTTACATTTCTCCTCCCAGAAGTGACATGTCCCTGCCACTTGCAGTGTACTGATGAAAGCTAACTGCAACAGAAGAAAGGAGATGAAGCAGGGAACACTCACTGCACCTCACCATCTCCACCACAGGAACCAGACCAAGCAAGCGATGAGCCCAAAGCTTCTGTACAGTGTTCTTCATCCTTTGACCCAGCTCTGTCAACTTCAGTATGCATAAGCAAAATCACGCAACATTGAGCAAAGGTCATCAGTGTGCAGGTCCTTACCTGAGATCAAGTTGTTGCTCCTCAGCATCAAGTCACCAAATATTTATAAGCATTTGCATTTGGTCACACATTGTTCTAAGTGCTAAGTGAAGAAAATGAGAGATCGCTAAACTTGAAACACTGAAATTCTTGTGGCAGAAAAGAAAAAGAATAAATTAAAAAGATTCACTATTTTACATAAAATAATAGAAATTTACAATACTCAAAAAGTAGAGCATAATAAAGTCAGAGAGGGTTGGGGCTGCAAGTGACACATTGTGTTAGTTTCCTATCACTTATAACAAATTACCACAAACTTAGGAGCTTAGAACAACATAAATTTATTATCTTACAGTTTGGAAGTCCGAAGTCCAAATAGTTCTCACTGGTCTAAAATCAAGGTGTGCACAGGGCTGTGCTCTTTCTGGGGACTCAAAGGGAGGGTGTGTTTCCTTTTGCAGCTTTGAGGCTGCCTGTATTCTTTGGTTCATGGCTGCCTCACTATCTCTGCCTCCAATGTCACATCTTCTAGCACTTCGACCTTCCTACTTCCCTCTTATAAGGACATACATAATTACATTAGGTCCACTGGGTAATCCAGACTAATTTCCACACCTCAAGATTCACCATTTAATTATGCCTGCAGCCGGGCGTGGTGGCGCACTCTTGTAATCCCAGTACTTTGGGAGGCGGAGACCGGAGGATCCGGGTTCGCGGCCAACCTCAGCGCGCATGCGCGGGCGCACACACATGATTTATCTCTCTCTCTCTCTCCTCTCTCTCTCTCCTCTTTCTCTCTCTCTCTCTCCCTGCCTCTCTCTCTGTCTACCTAGTGAGGCCCTCTGCAACTTCGTGAGACTCGGTTTCAAAAATAAAGCATAAAAAAATAGGGCCGGGGGCGTAGCGCGGAGGTAGAACGCCCCTGCGTTCAATCCCCGGTACCGCAAAAAAAAAAAAAAAAAAAATTATGCCTGCAAAATCCTTTTTACCATGTAAGATGTCATTCATGTAAGTTCTGGGGATCAGAATGTGGACATTTTATGGGGGTCATTCTTTGGCTAACCACACACATTAGATAAAATGGGTCTGAGTAAGCCTCATTGAGGAAAGGGCAATTGTATCAGAATTTGAAGGAGTTTGTCAAGTGGATCCTGATGCAGAAGGGCAGATCCAGTAAAGGACCTGTAGTAGGAGGACATCTGTACTCAAGAAATGCACAGAAGCCCACGTGGATAAAGTGGTGTGAATGCGTTTCAGAGGTATAGGACACAATGTTAGAAAGGTCATGGAGGGCAATTTCAAGTAGTGCCTCATAACTTTCATAAGGACTTAGGTTTTCTCTCATTAAAATTGGGAACCACGGATAGGAATGATGCAGCCTTATCATACTGCATGCTGAATTAAGAACAGAATTCAGTGAGGCAAAGTGGATAAAAGTGGGGAGACCTACTAAGAAATGTCAAGAACTGCATCAGACAATGAAGACTTCATTCAATACTGCTGCAGTAGGCCTTCTTTGGAGAAATGTCTTTGTAAGTGCTTTGTCTATTTTTTCAATTGGGTATTTGGGGTTTTTTGTTTTGTTTTGTTTTGTTTTTGCTACTGAGTTGTAGGAGTTCCTTACATGTGTGGGATTTTAAAATTATAATTATTAACACATATTAATTGATCAAATTGATGGGATTCACTGTGTTATTTCCATAAATGCACACATTATATGTAGATCATGCTCATCTACCTTTGTACCATCAACCTTCCCCACTCCACTGTGCACCAGTACTATTCCCACTCTCGTCTTCTTTCTTCTACTTTCAGATGATCTTTTGCTTTTCTCTTTCAGTTTCCACATATGACAGAAAATATGTGATACATGTCTTTCTATATCTGGCTTTTTTTGCTTACTATGATGTCCTCCAGTTCCATCCATCTTCCTGCAAATGACAGGATTTCATTCTTTTTAGACTGAATAATACTCCATTGTGTATATATACACCATGTTTTCTTTATCCATTCATCTGTAGGTGGACACCCAGCTGACTCCATACCTGAGCTATTATAAATAGTACTGCAGTAAACATGGTATCTCTTTTGTAGGTCGACTTCATTTCCTTCAGATATATACTGAGGAGTAAGTTACCTGGATAATATGGGAGTTCTATTTTTTGTTTTGAGGAACCTCCATACTGTTTTCCATAGTGGCTATTCTAATTAATATTCCCATAAAAATGGTTAAAAATGGTTCCTTTTTCTTCACATCCTCTCCAGCATTTGTTTGTTTATTTATTCATTTATTTAGATAATGGCCATTCTGACTAGGTTAAGATGGAATCTCACTGTAGCTTGGAATTGCATTTCCCTGATGGCTAATCATATGGAGCATTTTTCATATGTTTATTGGACATTGGGGCTTCTTTTGAGAAGTGTCTATTCAGACATTTGCCTATTTTTATTGGATTACTTGGACATTTTGTTTAGCTATTTTAGTTCTTTTTATATTCTGGATACTAGTCCTCTGTCAGATGAATAGTGGAAAATATTGCTCCCAATCGATAGGCTGTCTCTTCACTCTGTGGATTGTTTCCTTTGCTTGCTCTTATGGTTAGATATAGAATGTCCCCAGAAGAGCTCAGGGTTGATATAGTTAAGTGATTAGGGTTGTGATCTCATCAGGTGGTAACCTAGACCAGTAGGGTGTAGCTGGAGAAGGTGAGTCCCTGGGGGTGTGGCCTGGATTGTGCCTGTGCCTTTGAATCTACTTGCTTGCTTGCTCTCTCTTGCTTCCAGCCTCCATGATGTGAGAGCGGAGTCTAGTGGTCTCTCTCTCTGCTTCCTGCCACCATGCCCTGAGCTTCAGACCCTTGCTTCACATGGAATGAACTCAGAATCTCAAAAAAAAAAACCTGTGAGCATGTGAGCAAATAAATCTTCCTTCCTCTAAGTTGTGTGCTCAGTCGTTTTGGATTATGGTGGTGAGAATGTTGACTGAGAGACTTGCATAAGCTTTTTAGTTTGACATAATCCCATTTGTCAATTTTTGCTTTTCTGTCCTGTGCTTTTAGAGTCTTATCCAGAGAATGACTTCCTGTATCTTAAAGAGTTTCTCCTATGTTTTCTTTTAGGAGTTTCAGAGTTTCAGCTCTTACCTTAGAGTCTTTCATCTATTTTGAGTTGATTTTTGTACAGGGTGAGAGATAGGAGTCAAGCTTCAATCTTCTGCACATACATATCCAGTTTACCCAGCACCATTTACTACAGTGGCTGCCTTTTCTCCAATTATATTTTGGCAACTTTTTCCAGAATCAGTTGGCTGTGGATATGTGAATTTATTTCTGGGTTCTATATTCTGTTCCATTGGTATTTGTGTCTGGGTTTTTTTTAATGCTTTTATTGGTGTATTATAGTCTCACATCATAATGTAGTTTTTATGCCAATACTACACTGCTTTTTATTATCACTCTATAGCATGTCTTAAGATAATGTATTGTGATGCCTCCAATTCTGTTCCTTTTGCTCAGGATTGCTTTGGCTATTTGGGGTCTTTTGTGCCTCCGTATAAATTTTAGGATTATTCTGTATAGTTCTATGAAGAATGTCACTGGTAATTTGATAGAGATTACATTGAATCTGTAGATCTCTTTGGGTAATAAGGACATTTTAACAATATTAATTCTTTCAATTCATGAGAATGGGCAGTCCTTTCACATTTTAGTGTCTTCTTCAATTTCTTCAGTGTTTTGTAATTTTCATTGTAAAGATCTTTCACATTTACATCTCAAAGGCAGAGAAAAAAAATTAATTACAAGTTTTCTAAAGTAAGTACTCTAAGACAAAGGGAATCAGAGCTGAGCACAGTAGTGCATGCTTATAATCCCCGTAACTGGGAGGCTGAAACAAGAAGATCACAGGTTCAAGGCCAGCCTCAGCAATTTAGTGAGATCCTCAGCAATTTAGTGAGACCCTGTTTCAAACTAAAAAATTAAAAGGGTCGGGGGTGTAGCGCAGAGGTAGAATGTCCCTGGGTTCATCCCCAGTACCAAAAATAAAATAAAATAAAAAAGAAAAGAAGGGATCTGAGCCCTAAAATAAGGAAGACACCTGTCTAAAGTATAGTCAAGCTGTGAGGAACATTAAGGTCAAATTGGTCTGGGGCTATCTCAGTACATAAAACCAAAGTACACTAATTTGGATCAGACTAACTGCAGTGGAGGTGGTACGCAGGTGATGTGCTCTAAATACATTTTTAAGGTAGAGCCAAAGGATTTGCTGAGGGAGAAGATGGGGTTAGGGAACAGGAGAGAAGTCGAGGGCAATGCCAAGGTCATTCTACACATACCCTCACATGTAAACAGTGATGCCACCACACGCTGTGCACCTTGGGAGGCACCCACCTTCTTTCAGAGGAGCCTTATGGTCATGAGGATGAAATAAAATAATGCTTGCAGAGTGCCAAGGAACATCCGTCACTTATAAGTACTCAATAATATCTTTAGTAAATATTGCAGGCGTTACTTTATTATCTTTTCACAGTATCAAGGAGGAGAAATCTGAAGTCAATCTTATGTTCATGCTTTTGAAGTAACTGGCTGGATATTAATAGGAATACTTATAGCATCTGAAACAAATGCTAAGATCTTGTGAGTACGATTCTCTTTTTATTATTTCTCCTGAAACATTAGATTTTTTCCTAATTGTGTTTTTGAGTTTTTAATATACTTTTATTGGTGCATTCTACTTGTTTTTTCAGTTTGTTAATGTAGGAAATGTAGTGATTACTTTGGAAGAAAAGAAAACCATCTCCAGTATATTCTCTTTATTCAATAGTTTACCTTCTCTCCAATTATTTTGTGTTTGTCTTATTCTTTCCCTTTGAGAGAGCTTCTCAAGTTCATCTTCCAAGTCACATTATTAATGTAATGTAATATAATGCAATTTATACAGTTCAATTTCTGCCTGTTATTATTCCATTGCTATTTCATTTTAGGTTCATTGAAATCTTCTACTTTTTATCTCATTAATATACATTTTCATTTAACCCTATTGTCAGTCCTTTTCAATATGTTTCATCTGTTCATAAAAAATACATTCTTGCATCCTATAGAAGATGACTATAGTTTTCATCAAGGTTGCTTTGGATCCTGAAATATACCCATTACTGAGAGTTAGTTATTCTTCCTCTGCCGCTTCAAGATAGTGTTTCTCTTTCCCTTATTTTCCCCTCATTTTTATAGTACTCTTACAGAATCTCTTTGTTGATTATTTTGTTTGCTCCTCATAGAGGGAAAAAGATCCTGCCACTTCATATTTTCCAAATCTATAATCCTGGCATAATTGGGATCTACAAAATACTGTTCAAAGTCTGTTTCAAATCTAAAGCTGAATAAGGGGGCACTCTTCTCAGCTATTAGTCCAGTTCCCAGAGCTTAGAAGGCTTTCTTTCAGTGTGACATTTCTACACTGAGATGGGTTCCCTCCTAATCCCAGTGTCATGCTGTCTGATACACTAGGAAGGTTTATCTTGGGACCCATAACACTCATCACCTGCAGCGCTCAGTATGTGCGAGCAGTTGTTCCACGCCCAGGTCTCTCAGTCCCTTTATCCCTCAGTGGTTCGGGGTTTTAGTCCCTGAATGCATGCATTAGGGGTGTTGGTGGAGATGCAACTTCACCGCATGTTGTACAAGAGACATTATGGGACTCTGGGAAAGCCTCAGCAGGACTGGCAGGCTATTTTAGAACCAGTACAATCATGCTTATCAGGAAAGATCCTTAGCATCAGTAAAAAAGTTGTTCCATTTCCAATCGCTGCTTCTTCCTGGGTCCTTTTCTCTTTCTCACTCCCCCACCTGGGCCATAGGCCATGTGGAGGTATTCCCTCCTGTGTGGGAAGCTATTTACTGTTTTTGTTTTTTTGTTTTTTTGTTTTGCGGTACCGGGGATTGAACGCAGGGGCGTTCTACCTCCGCGCTACACCCCCCGCCCTATTTTTTTATACTTTATTTTGAAACCGGGTCTCATGAAGTTGCAGAGGGCCTCACTAGGTAGAGAGAGAGAGAGAGAGAGAGAGAGAGAGAGCGAGCACGAGAGCTGAGGCTGGCCACGAACCGGATCCTCCGGTCTCTGCCTCCCAAAGTACTGGGATTACAAGTGTGCGCCACCACGCCCGGCTATTTACTGTTTTTATTATCCTCACTACTTCAGCTACCTACCTTTTGAGAATTAAGGTTTGAAGTGTTTTATGCCTCTGCTAATCCTTTACCACTCATCATCCTAAGCTTCTGAGAAGAAGAGTAAAATGATAGAATGTATGCTTAAAAAGAATAGGCTGAGCCGGGTGTGGTGGCGCACGCTTGTAATCCCAGTACTTTGGGAGGCGGAGACCGGAGGATCCAGGTTCGCGGCCAGCCTCAGCTCTCTCTCTCTCTCTCTCTCTTTCTCTCTCCCTGTCTCTCTCTCTCTCTGTCTCTTCTCTCTCTCTCTTTCTCTCTCCCTGTCTCTCTCTCTCTACTTAGTGAGGCCCTCCGCA
>PVJS01054062.1:0-13092 GCA_004027185.1 Glis glis
AAAAAAAAAAAAAAAAAAAAAAAGGAACAGGGCTTGTGTTTTTCTGTGTGAATCCAGGTACCTGTGAGCAGGACCTTGGTGGTTTTTCATCCCATGTACCCATAGCCCTGCAATAGAAAGACAGAAGCCAGAGCAAGGAGATCATGCCTTCCTGTTCTGGTCCAAAGCAGTGAATGAAAGAGAACCAGAGGTGCAGGGAGAACTGGGGACAGGTGCACAGAAACTGCTGAGAAGAGGGAGTGTGTCCACGTGGAAAGTTTATTTGTAAACCTCTATAGATTGAGCTGCAACCAGGCTCTGCCGGCTGCATTCCCATTCAGACATCCAGCAAGTCTGCCAAATGGTGTGAGTGCCCATCCTGCTCTAAAGAGGCGTGGTAATTAGGGTTCAGAAAAGCTGAGCAGGGGAGGGGCGACTGTGGCCAAGATGGGATTCGAAGGGTTCCTCACCCAAGTCCAGTTTCATCCCTACCCTGCTCCTAAGGTCACTATTTTCTTATCCTTTAAGCAACTGATTTACACAACGGATCATGAGGGGTTTTGTTTTGGGTTTGTTTTGTTTCAGGAACTTCCTGGTAACAATGTTTGAACTATTGCATCAGTTAGGACTTTTGGTTGTAACTAAAATTGGCCTAAGTAGCCCGAGGTGGTGGCCCACACCTATGATCCCAGTACTTGGGAGGCTAAGGCAGGAGGATCACAGGCTCAATGCCAACCTCAGCAACTTAGCAAGACCCTCAGCAACTCAGTGAGACCCTGTTTCAAAATAAAAAATAAAAAGGGCTGGGGTGTAGCTTAGAGGTAGAATGCCCCTGGGTTCCATCCCCAGTACTAAAAAAATAAATGAATAGAATTGGCCTATGCAAAAAAAGGAAATTATTGACTCAAGTAACTGAAAAGTATAGGTGGAGCCAGGAGCAGTGGCTTGGAAGGCTGAGACAGGAGGATCACAGATTCAAGGCAAGAAAGCACACAGTAACTTAGCAAGACCCTGTTTCAAAATAATAAGCCGGAAGCCGGGCGTGGTGGCGCACGCTTGTAATCCCAGTACTTTGGGAGGCAGAGACCGGAGGATTCGGGTTCGTGGCCAGCCTCAGCTCGCTCTCTCTCTCTCTCTCTCTCCCTAGTGAGGCCCTCCGCAACTTCGTGAGACCTGGTTTCAAAATAAAGTATAAAAAATAGGGCCGGGGGTGTAGCGCGGAGGCAGAACGCCCCCGGGTTCAATCCCTGGTACTGCAAAAAAATAATAAATAAATAAATAAATAAATAAAAAGGGCTGGGGTGTTAGCTGGGCGTGGTAGCGCACACTTGTAATCCCAGTACTTGGGAGGCTGAGACTGGAGGATCCGGGTTCGCGGCCAGCCTCAGCTACTTAGTGAGGCCCTCCACAACTTAGTGAGACCTTGTTTCAAAATAAAGAATAGCCGGGCGTGGTGGCGCACGCTTGTAATCCCAGTACTTTGGGAGGTGGAGACCGGAGGATCTAGGTTCGCGGCCAGCCTCAGCGCGCATGCGCGTGCAATCAATCTCTCTCCTCTCTCCTCTCTCTCTCTCTCTCTCTCTCTCTCTCTCTCTCTCTACCTTGCGAGGCCCTCCGCAACTTCGTGAGACCCGGTTTCAAAAATAAAGCATAGAAAAAATAGGGCCGGGGGCATGGCGCGGAGGTAGAACGCCCCTGCGTTCAATCCCCGGTACCGCAAAAAATAAAATAAAATAAAATAAAATAAAATAAAGAATAAAAATAGGGCTGGGGGTATAGCCCGGAGGTAGAATACCCCTGGGTTCAATCCCCAGAACTGCAAAAAAAAAAGGGGGTTGGGGTATAGCTCAGAGGTAGAATGCCCCTCAGTTCAATCCCTATTACCACAAAAAATAAAAATAAAAATAGACAGGATAGTGGTGAGCTGGGCATGGTGGCGCATGTTTGTAATCCCAGTACTTGGGAGTTTGAGGCAGGAGGATTGCAGGTTCAAAGCCAGCCTCGCAACTTAGTGAGGCCCTCTGCAACTTGGTGAGACCCTGTTTCAAAATAAGAAATAAAATCGGGCTGGGGGTATGACTCAGAGGTAGAATGCCCCTGGGTTCAATCCCCAGTATCAAAAAAAAAAAAAAAAAAGGATGGTGGTAGATCTGACTTCAAGCATCTCTGCATCTTGGTCTCGAATGGTGCCACTCAAAATCTAACCCATATTCTGGATCTGCTTTTAGGGTTTTGTTTTGGGGGTTCTTTTTTGTGATTTTGGGGATCAAACTCAGGGCCTCGCACGTGCTCTACCACTGAGCTACATCCCCATCCATTTTTAAATTTTAATTAGAGACAGGCCCTGGCTAACATGTGATCCTCCTGCCTCAGCCTCATGAGTAGCTGGGATTACAGGCATGCACTATGACAGCTGGCTTGTTTTAGAAATCTTGTGATCCAAAGTGATGAATTTGAATCTCCCTGCTGCGTGAGCTTGGTTTTGGGGAAGACATCCCTCCTAATGCCAGGTAGCAGGGACAGTCTGGTCAGGGCACTAACAGTGGAGTGCCAGACCTCTGATTCTTCTTGCCATCCTTGAATGCATTCTGGGAGAGAGGTCCCATTGGCTGAGTTTAGGTTCCTCTGGCTCTGATGTGGTCAGGAGAGGTTTATCTGGTCCATTAGGCTTCCATAGTGGGAGAAGGTCTCTAGAAATCACCCTTTCACCCCACAAGTGAGGAGCGATGACAAACAAATAGAAAGTGGGGGACTAGAGGAAGAGGGAATAGATGATGATCATATAAATACCCATGAGCCGGGCGTGGTGGCACACGCTTGTAATCCCAGTACTTTGGGAGGCGGAGACCGGAGGATCAGGGTTCGAGGCCAGCCTCAGCTCTCTCTCTCTCTCTCTCTCTCTCTCTCTCCCTGTCTCTCTCTTTCTCTGTCTCTACCTAGTGAGGCCCTCTGCAACTACGTGAGACCTGGTTTCAAAAATAAAGAATAAAAAATAGGATGTAGGCCGGGCGTGGTGGTGCACGCTTGTAATCCCAGTACTTGGGAGGCGGAGACTGGAGTATCCGGGTTCGCGGCCAGCCTCAGCTCTCTCTCTCTCCCTGTCTCTCTCTGTCTCTCTCTACCTAGTGAGGCCCTCCACAACTTCGTGAGACCTGGTTTCAAAATAAAGTATAAAAAATAGGGCCAGGGGTGTAGCGTGGAGGTAGAACGCCCCTGGGTTCAATCCCCGGTACCGCAAAAAAAAAAAAAAATAGGATGTAGAATGCCCCTGGGTTCAATCCCCAGTATCGCAAAAACAAATAAATAAATAAATACCCATGAAAGTCCACCCTTGGTCCCAATGGACCGGTGCCTCATCTCATACTGTCTTCAAGGCACCCTGGACTTACCACATTCCTAGTTTTGTTTGTTTGTTTATGGTACGGGGTTGAATCCAGGGGCATTCTACCTCTGAGCTACACCCCCAGCCCTATTTTATTTTTTATTTGGAAATAGGGTGTCACTAAGTTGCAGAGGACCTGCGATCCTCCTGTCTCAGCCTCCCAAGTACTGGGATTACAGGTGTGTGTCACTGCGCCCAGCTCTTTCCTCATTTGACATGCTGTGTTCAGGCCGCTATGCATATTACTCAGTCGGCCTGGAAGCCCCTCCGTCCCTTTCCCACCTGCAAATTTCTTCTCATTATGCAGAGCTGTTCAAAAGATCCCTTCTGAGCCGGGCGTGGTGGCGCACGCTTGTAATCCCAGTACTTTGGGAGGCGGAGACCGGAGGATCCTGGTTCGAGGCCAGCCCCAGCTCTCTCGTTCTCTCTCTCCCAGTCTCTCTCTCTCTCTCTCTTTCTCTCTCTCTCTCTCTCTCCTTAGTGAGGCCCTCTGCAACTTCATGAGACCCGGTTTCAAAATAAAGTATAAAAAATAGGGCCGGGGGTGTAGCGCAGAGGTAGAACGCCCCTAGGTTCAATCCCCGGTACCGCAAAAAAAAAAAAAAATCCCTTCTATTCAAGGGACAATGGGCTTCTCCCTAGGTGGAGGAGCTAGTGTAGATTTGACCCTGGTACCAAAGTCTATTCTCAGGTGAAATCAAGAACTGTCAGAGAAGCCGAGTGCAGTGGCTCACTCCTATAATCCCATTACTTGGGAGGCTAAGACAGGAAGATCGCAGGTTCAAGACCAGCCTCAGCAACTTAGCAAGACTCTCAGCAACCTAGCGAGACCCTGTTTCAAACTAGAAAATAAAAAAGTACTGGGGTGTAGCTCAAAGGTAAAATGTCCCTGGGTTTAATCTCCAGCCCAAAGAAAGAAAGAAAGAAAGAAGAAAGAAAGAGAGAGCCTGGCGTGGTGGCACACACTTATAATCCCAGTACTTGGGAGGCTGAGACCAGAGGATCCGGGTTCAAGGACAGCCTCAGCTACTTAGTGAGGTCCTCTGCAACTTTGTGAGACCCGGTTTCAAAATAAAGTATAAAAAATAGGGCTGGGGGTGTAGCTCAGAGGTAGAATGCCCCTGGGTTCAATCCCCGGTACCACAAAAAAAGAAAGAAAGAGAGAGAGAGAGAGAGAGAGAAAAGAGGGAGAGGAGAGAGAGAGAGAGAGAGAGAGAGAGAGGAGAGAGAGAGAAAGAGAAAGAGAGAAAGAAAGAAAGAGAAAGAAAGAAAGAAAGAAAGAAAGAAAGAAAGAAAGAAAGAAAAAAGAGAGAAAGAAGAAAGAAATGTGGAAGCTAGGGAGTAATTAGGATACCAGAGGTACTCCAGATAATGAAGGAGAAGCCTCAGTGGACCAGGGAGGTGGTCTAAGGGAAGGGTCTGAGTGAGGAACATTGAAGGAATTACTACCATCAGCTTTGTGTACATATGTGCAAATACCAATGTCAATCTCAGTACTCTGTATGGAGAAGGGGGGAGATGGAGAGGGAGCCAGGGTGGGGGGCACCAAGTGCTGTGTGCATGTGTGTCACTCAACATGATATATATTATGATATGAGACTATAATGTACCAATAAAAGTATATTGAAAGAAGAACAAGGCCGGGCGTGGTGGCGCATGCTTGTAATCCCAGTACTTTGGGAGGCGGAGACCGGAGGATCCGGGTTCGCGGCCAGCCTCAGCTCTCTCTCTCTCCCTGTCTCTCTCTCTCTCTCTCCCTTTCTCCCTCTCTCTCTCTCTCTCTCTCTGTCTCTTTCTCTCTCTCTCTAGTGAGGCCCTCTGCAACTTCATGAGACCCGGTTTCAAAATAAAGTATAAAAAAAATAGGGCTGGGGGTGTAGCACGGAGGTAGAACACCCCTGGGTTCAATCCCCGGTACCGCAAAAAAAAAAAAAAAAAAGAAAGACCAACTCCCAGGGGTGATTTCACTTTAATGAGCTCATCTGTACATCTCACAGTTCTTTCATCCTAGACTTAACAGCTGTCACATCAACATGTCCTCTTTGAAGCCAATGGTCAAAAAGGAGTCCCTTCCCTCTTCTTACTGTGTTTCTGTTCCAAGAAGTCTCCCACAGCCTGTCTCTCTCTCTTTTTTTTTTTTTTTTTTTTTTTTTGCGGTACTGGGGATTAAACCCAGGGGCATTCTACATCCAAGCTACATCCCCAGCCCTATTTTTAATTCTTTATTTTGAAACAGTGTCACACTAGGTGGGAGGGCCTCACTAAGTAGCTGAGGCTGGCTGCGAACCTGCGATCCTCCTGTCTCAGCCTCTCAAGTACTGGGATTACAAGCATGCGCCACCACACCCGGCTAGCCTGCCTCTCTTCTAGCAGAATTTGTAAATAACCATTTTCTGTCTTCATTTCTCATAAGTTACCTTGTGTCAGTGAGAACTCCTTTGATTGAGAGTCAGAAGTCTGTTGATAGCCGGGCGTGGTGGCGCACGCTTGTAATCCCAGTACTTGGGAGGCTGAGACCAGATGATCCAGGTTCACAGACAGCCTCAGCTATTTAGTGAGGTCCTCTGCAATTTAGTGAGACTAAAAAAAGCCAGGCGTGGTGGCGCATGCTTGTAATCCCAGTACTTTGGGAGGCAGAGACTGGAGGATCTGGGTTCACGGCCAGCCTCAGCTCTCTTTCTTTCTCTCCCTGTCTCTCTCTACTTAGTGGGTCCTCCGCAACTTCGTGAGACCCGGTTTCAAAATAAAGTATAAAAAATAGGGCCGGGGGTGTAGCGCGGAGGTAGACCACCCCTGGGTTCAATCCCCGGTACTGCAAAAAAATAAAATAAAATAAAAAAATAGGGCTGGGGGTGTAGCTCGGAGGTAGAATGCCCCTGGGTTCAATCCCCAGTGCCGCAATAAAAAAAGAAGTCTGTTGATACTGGGTTTTATTGCCTTGTAAAACTGAAAAGTCTTTTTCTTCCTTCTTTCCTTCCTTCCTTCCTTCCTTTCTTTGTTTTCGTTTTTTTTGCATTGTATTGAACCCAGGGCCTTGCACATGCTGGCAAGTGCTGTACCACTGAGCTACACCCCCATCTCTTATAACTGAGAAGTCTCAGGATACTTCTAGTTGTAGGATCCAGGCCCTCAGAGTCATCAAGAATCAATCCATCAGTACAAATTAGCAAATATTATATCATATGTGGCTTAAGACAATAGCAGCCAATGATCATTTCTCTCAGGTTCTGATGGTTGGGTATTCAGGAGCAGCTAGGCTGCTTGGTTCTGGCTTGGGGCCGACTACGGTTTGGATATGGTTGAGTCCCTGTGGGTCCATGTGTTGGAGGCTTGGTTCCTAGGGTGGCCACCATGCTGGGAAACTGTGGCCTTTGGGAGGTGGATGTAGTGGAATGTCCTTAGGTCATTAGAGGCATTGTCTTTGAGAGGGATTAGGGTATTTTCTTGTGGGATCCTGGTTAGTTCACACAAGAGGGTCATTAGAGTCGATCCTGGCCCCTCCCTCTTTCTCTCTGGCTTCTGGTATCAACCTGTAATCACCTGTTCCCCTCTGTGTTCCCACTATTGCAATGTGCGGTGAGGTGACACAGCCGAGGCGAAGTCTTCCAGAGCATCTGTACCATGCAGTTTGGACTTTAAGCCTCCAAAACTATGAGCTAAATAAATCTCTTTATAAGTTAGCCTGTCTCAGGTATTTTGTTATGGCAATGAAAAGCTCACTAATACAAGATTTCTCATCAGATTGCAGACCAGATGTCAGTAAGGTCTAGTATTTGTTTTTGATCTTTTTTTTTTTTTTTTTTGCGGTACCAGGGATTGAACCCAGGGGCATTCTACCTCTGAGCTACGCCCCCGGCCCTATTTTTTATACTTTATTTTGAAACCGGGTCTCACGAAGTTGCGGAGGGCCTCACTAGGTAGAGAGAAATGGGGAGAGAGAGAGAGAGAGAGAGAGAGAGACAGAGCTGAGGCTGGCCGCGAACCTGGATCCTCCGGTCTCTGCCTCCCAAAGTACTGGGATTACAAGCGTGCGCCACCACACCCGGCCCTAGTATTTGTTTTTGAGATGGCTCATTCACATGGCTGTCAAATTGGTGCTAGCTGCTGGCAGGAGGCTTTATTCCCATACCCCACCCCCACCACACACACACATCTGGGCCTCTCTGCAGGGCTGCTTGAGTGTCCTCACAGCATGGAGCTGGCTTCCCCCCAGTGAGTCATCCAAGGATAGAGGTAGAGACTGCAATGCCTTTGAAACTTGGGCTTAGAAGTCAAACACCGTCACCTCTGCCATATTCTATTGGACACACAGTACAGCGCTGCCTCAGTGCAGGCAGAGACAGTACAAAGGCACGAATCCCAAGAGGTGAGGATTAATGGAGTTCTTGGAGACTGCCTGCCAGTAGCATTCCCCTGTCCTTTCTTCTCTGTTTGCTTTGCTTTTCCTATGTATAGTCACCAGTCTCAGATAGGCCCTCCCTAAACAGTGTCAAGATGACCATCAGTATCCCCAGGCCCACATTCTACCTGTTTAACCACCCAGTGGAAACAAAGTATCTCTTTCCCCAAAGTTCTGGAAAAAGTCCCAAGGCCGACTCTGATTGACCTAACTTGAATATATGTTTGTCTCTGAACCAATCACTGTGGTCTAGAGATGCCATGTTCTTATAGGCCTGACCTCGGTCATGCCTCCTAGCCCTTGAACTAATGGAATGGTTGGCAGCACTATAGGGAGTGAAGGAGGGATGGTTCCTTAAGGAAAAACCAAAATGTCATTATTGAACCGGGGTGAACAATGTCTATCTCATTCTTTCCCTGCATGTTTTATTTATTTATTTATTTATTTATTTATTTTTGCAGTCCTGGGGATTGAACCCAGGGGCATTCTACCTCCGAGCTACACCCCCAGTCCTATTTTTTTATTCTTTATTTTGAAACAGGGTCTCACTAAGTTGCAGAGGGCCTCACTAAGTAGCTGAGGCTGGCCTCGAATCCAGATCCTCCGGTCTAAGTACTGGGATTACAAGCATGCGCCACCACGCCTGGCTCCTCCCTGCATGTTTTAGTGTTCCTTTGTTCCGCACTTTTCCCATGGGATCAGTAGAATTCCAAGATGGTCTCAAGATCTACTACTGAGAGCAGGTTTGCGGCCAGCCTCAGCTACTTAGTGAGTAGCTGGAATTACAGGTGTTTACCACTGCACTGGCTATATGTGCACAGGCATGTTCCTACACCAGGCAAAATAACTTTTTTTTTAATATATGGTGCTGGGGATTGAACCCAGGACCTTTTTCATACTGGGCAAGTGCTCTACCACTGAGCCACACCCCAGCCCTCTGTAAAAGATTTTTGTAATATAATAAAGGTCCCAAACTGGGCATGATGGCGCATGCTTGTAATACTTGTAATACTTGGGAGGCTGAGACAGGAGGATTACGGGTTCGTGGCCAGCCTCAGCAACTTAGTGAGGCCATCCAAAACTTAGTGAGACCCTGTTTTGAAATAAAGAATAAAATAGGGCTGGGGGTATAGCTCGGAGGTAGAATGCCCCTGGGTTCAATCCCCAGTACCACACACAAAAATAAATAAATAAATAAATAAATAAATCCCAAATGGTTGACCTTAAGATAGGAAAATTGTCCTTGGTAGGCCTGACCTAATCAAGTGAGTCTTTAAAAAAAAAAAACACAAGGTTTTTCCTGCTAAAGGAGAGTCAAAATGTGAGAGATTTTTCCTGACATGGGCGATTCTCTGTTTCTGGCTTTGAAACTGGAAGGAAGAACAAGGCCAGAATTGCTGGCAGCCTCTAGGAGCCAAGGGTGGCCCTTGGATGACAGCCTTTAAGGAAGCAGGAACCTCAGTCCTACAACCACAAGGAACTGAATTCTGCAAACAGTCTGAATGAGCTTGGAACAGATTCTTTCCCAGAGCCTCCAGAGTACTCAGCCTTGATCTAAGCTTTGTGATAAAATCCAATCATGCAGTACCCGATTTTTACATACAGATATGTGAACTGATAAATGAGTATTGTTTAAGTTTGTGGTAATTTGTTACACAGCAATAGAAAAATAATATACTTCCTGATGGAGTCTCAGATTCCTAAAGTAGGGAACTTCTTATTTATTTATTTGTTTATTTATTTTTTTTTGAGGTACCGGGGATTGAACGCAGGGGCGTTCTACCTCCGCGCTACGCCCCCGGCCCTATTTTTTATACTTTATTTTGAAACCAGGTCTCACAAAGTTGCAGAGGGCCTCACTAAGGAGAGAGAGAGAGAGAGAGAGAGAGAGAGAGCTGAGGCTGGCCGCGAACCTGGATCCTCCGGTCTCTGCCTCCCAAACTACTGGGATTACAAGCGTGCGCCACCACGCCCGGCTCTATTTATTTATTTATTTATTTATTTATTTGTTTATTTATTTATTTTTGGTGCTGGGGTTGAACCCAGGGGCATTCTACCTTTCAACTACTCACTCCCTGCCCTTTTTATTTTAGTTTATTTTTGTGTGTGTGTGTGTGGTACTGGGGATTGAACCCAGGGGCTTCTACCTCTGAGCTACATCCCCAGCCCTATTTTTTATTCTTTATTTTGAAACAGGGTCTCACAAAGTTGCAGAGGGCCTCGCTAAGTAGCTGAGGCTGGCGGCAAACCTGCGATCCTCCTGTCTCAGCCTCCCAAGTACTGGGATTGCAACTGTGCGCCATCACGCCCAGCTTTATTTTTATTTTGAAACAGGGTCTCGCTAACTTGCTAAGGGCCTTGCTAAGTTGCCAAGACTGACCTTAAATCTGGGATCCTCCTGTCTCAGCCTTCTAAGTACTGGGATTACAGGTGCGTACTATGCTTGGCAGGGAGTTCTCTTTGATTACCTCAACCCCCTCATCCCTCATAGGATCTAGAACACAAGAATGTCTCTATGCCTGCTTCCAGTCCCACTATCTAGCTCTTCATTATTCTGCCCCCACCCACCAACTCCCAATGCCACCTCCTGGGGGGGGCCTACTGAGGAAGATGCTCTGCTTGGCTTTCTACAATCAGCCTGTGTGCCACCAGGCCCCAAAGTATAGCTTAGCCAATGTCCACTTCCCAGGCCTCGAAGACCTTTGGCCAGCCCTATTGATTTGGACTCCCGGGTAGGCAGTTGGACCAACGGATAGACGCCATGAGGGCTCTGTTGCTCCTGGGGTCCCTGCTGGTGAGCCTGGAGCCAGCACTTTTGGTAAGGAATGTGGGAACTGGATTAGGCTGAGTTGGCCCTGGGGGTTGCTATCACAGTCTTGGCCTCTGCCCATGACCTGTTGGCCTAGTGACTGAGGGGCCTGGGTGGGAAAGTGAGTCTGGCACAGAAGGCCCATGCAGAGGAGACAGATGGCCAAAGCTGGTACACATGGGCATGGCCTGCACTTCTGGGGGAGAGAGGCTTTGGAAGAAACAATAGGAGGAGGAATGGTGGGCCAGGTCTTGTGAGGAAATCTCTGCATTTCTGGGCTGTGCGAGGAAGCCGGGGACTAGCAGAGTCACCGGCTGTGACTTTCTAGGTAAATTCCTGGTCTTCTTTTTGCCCCTGTAGGCTCCACCTTGGAAAGCCCCCAAGGAGCAGAATCGAGGAGTGGGTGAGCCCACGGTGGGTAAGTGGCCTCCTCCTAAGGTCCCCTGAGGTGCGGGTGGGTGGTGGGGAATGTACAGTCTCAGGGCAGCTTCAGGCCCTCGGAGCGAGGGGAGGGGTCCTGAGCATAGAATCATCTGGCTGACACTCAGACCCGAGTGTCTACTGTGTGCCAGGTCTTGGGCCTGTGGGTAACAAGCACCCGGAGTGCTGTCTAGCTGTGTATTGCTTCTGGGCAGGCTGTGTCTGAGCACCCCATCTAGAGCCTGGCTGAAGTAGGCGCTCGGGGTGTCAGCTGCTGCTACCATTTACACCTGGCTCCTGCCAGCCTTCCCCCTTCTTTTCTTGCTTCAACACACATGTCATGGGCATTGTGCCAGGGCCCTCATTGGGCATAGAGGGATCCAGAGCAGGACTCTGGACCTCAAATACCTCTGAATCTTGGCTTTATCACTTTTTTTGTGTGTGTGTGTGTGTGGTACTGGGAATTGAACCCAGGGTCATTCTACCTCTGAGCTATACCCCCAGCCCTATTTTATTTTGAAACAGGGTCTCAGTAAGTTGCAGAGGGCCTCAGTAAGTTGCTAAGACTGGGCACGAACCTGTGATCCTCCTGTCTCAGCCTCCCAAGTACTGGGATTACAAGCATGCGCCACCACACCCGGCTGGCTGTATCACTTATGAGCTGGGTGACTTTGAATGAGTGACTTAACCTCTCTGTGCTTCATTTTCCTCATTTGTAAAATGAGGCTGGTAACAGCGAATCTCTTAAGGTTTATGAAAATGAGAAATGAGTTGTTGATGTCTGTTAGGTACTCATCCCAGAGCCTGGTGCATGACAAGTGCTTTGAAATTTTTGGCTCTTGTGCTGGGCACATAGACAGTAGAATGCTTGCCTAGAATGTGGGGGACCCCAGGTTCCATCTCCAGCACTGAAAAAAATCTTAGCCCTTATTTGCAAACTCCCATTTAGATCAACAATTCTTGCCATCTCCATCTTCCTCCAATCCTGCCATAGCTCCCCATTACCTCCATTATTCCAGGCACTAAATATTTACCTAGAGTGTACAATGTACCTAGGCTGTGAACTGCATGGATCCTGCTCTGGTGGGGTCAAGCCCAAGCCCTGTAGTGTGACATTGAGGCCCAGCACAATGTCCTAGACTTCTGCAGTCTCCTCTCCTTACCCCACCCAAGCCAAACTGCTCCCCTGCCTCTTGCCTACCCCAACCTTGGTGCCCTTTGTTTAATTACTACTTAGGGTCCACCTCCTCTCTGTGCATGTCATTTACATCTGGAAGGTCCTGCTCAGATTTCTCTGTCATCTCCCTTTATCACCCTGGCTCTGGTTTGGGCCTCAATAAACCAGCACAGCAAGCACCATTATGTCTTTCTGTGTGCGTGTGTGTGGTACTGGGGACTGAATCCAGGGGCATTCTACCTCTGAGCTATATACCCAAGCTACATTCCCAACACTATTTTATTTTTTATTTTGTGGTACTAGGGATTGAACCCAGGGGCATTCTACCTCCAAGCTACATCTCCAGCCCTGTTTTATTTTTATTATTTTTATTATTTATTTATTTATTTATTTATTTATTTATTTTTGTGGTACTGGGGATTGAACCCAGGGGCATTCTACTTCTGAGCTCCACCCCAGCCCTATTTTTTTATTCTTTATTTTGAAATCAGGTCTCACTGAGTTGCAGAGGGCCTCACTAAGTAGCTGAGACTGGCCGCGAACCTGGATCCTCCTGTCTCAGCCTCCCAAGTACTGGGATTACAAGAGTGCACCACCACGCCCAGCTTTATTTTTATTTTGATACAGGGTCTCACTAGGTTGATGAGAGTTTCACTACTTGCTGAGGCTGTCCTTGAACCTGTGATCCTCCTATCTCAGCCTCCCAAGCACTGGGATTACCAGCGTGCACCACCACACCCAGTTCCTATTTTATTTTATTTATTTATTTATTTATTTATTTATTTATTTATTTATTTTTGCGGTACTGGGGATTGAACCCAGGGGCGTTCTACCTCTGCGCTACACCGCTGGCCCTATTTTTTATACTTTATTTTGAAACCTGGTCTCACGAAGTTGCGGAGGGCCTCACTAAGTAGAGAGAGAGA